>JAZHFQ010000718.1:0-267548 GCA_038387885.1 Spodoptera picta | reverse complement strand
TGGCACTTTGGAACGTCAACAAAAAAATTATAATTAAAAGTGAAGCTATTTGCTCATTCCAAGGCGTAGATTCCTATGGAGAAAAACGAGCAAGAAACTCCATAGGTTACTCTTTTTAATCAGGTTCACAATACAATTTACTAGTTACATAGTTTTGCTGTTTGGATTGTGCGAGAACAATGTTACACTAAAATCCAGTCAAAGTGATCAAAAAAGAAAATAACCTTATTTATTTATTTATATTTATTTATTTATAATTCATGGAGGACTTACAGCATATAAAAATGGATAAAAATAACAATAGGCGTAGGTAACAATGAGCCAATAACAAGTCCTCACGTTTAACATTTGAAATAAATTAATTAATATGGTGTGAGTACTATACAATATTAAAAATACATACATTCTGCATAAATGAAAAAAATAAATATTGAAACAGACCGTGCAGACAATATGATTATGAACAGATCAAGAGAAACGATAAAAAAAACTAAAGATCTAGTGCTGCTTAAAAAATTTAAGGCTTAAGCACCTCTTTGCCGAGTTCACACACCGAATGTTTTCCACGCGGTCAATATATTTTTGATATATTGGATTCCATACCTGAGACGCGTACTCCAGCTGGCTCCTGACATAAGTGCAATATAATATTTTAAGGGTCTTTGCATCGGTGAAATTTTTTGAAAGACATTATAAATCCAAGCAGTTTAGAGGCTGTTTTGACGATTGCATCAATATGTGTATCGAAAACCAATTTGCTGCCTTGATGGACGCCTAAGTCACGGATAGTAGTGCATCTTGGTAAGGGCTGACCCGCTAAAGTATAATTAGTGACATGGACAGTGCGCTTTCTAGTGTAAGTGACTACGGAACACTTAGATGGGTTGAGATCCAGTTTATTTATCCGACAATACTCTTCAAGTCGATGCAAATCCGCCTGGAGTGCCAGACCATCGTCAGGAGTTGAGATAGTAGCTGACAGTTTCATGTCATCAGCAAAACATAAAAGTTTGGATGTATGAAAGCACTTGTTGATGTCGTTTACATAGATCACGAATAGAAAAGGACCGAGCAACGATCCCTGGGGTACTCCGCTGGGTACATTTACCCAGCTAGAAATGTAGTTATTGAGTACTACTGCTTGTGACCTATTGTCGATGTATGAAGCGAACCACCTCAAGAGGTCGCCGCTGATGCCTGTGTCAATAAGCTTCTATAACAGGATATCGTGGTCAATCCGGTTAAACGCCTTCCTGTAATCTGTGTAAACCTCGTCAACTTGCTTACCTTTATCCATGGCATCCGTGACAGAGTCATTAAAAAGAATTAGGTTGGTAATACATAGTAGACTTCCCTCTCAAAAATCCGTGTTGAAAGAAGTTACAATGAATTGGCCAAGGCGGAGTATAACTGTTTGTAGACAATCCTCCTAAATATCTTAGCTATAATGCACAATTTGGAGATAGGCCTATAATAAGTGATCTCGGTTCTTGACCCCTTCTTATAAACCGGCGTAATAAAGGCGGCTTTCCATATTTTGGGGACTAAACCTTGGGGACTCAACCATTTAGAAAACAGTATGGAGATAGGTGTGGCAATGGAAGGTGCGCATTTTATAAGCAATTTAGGCGATATTTCATCAGGGCCAGCACCCTTCGCTGGATCCAGATTACGTACTAAAGCGGATACTTCATCCGCCTCAATCATAATGTGGTAAATGTACAATAAATTACCGATAACAGTCGAGGTGGCGTCCGGGACTCGTGAGTTCCTCACGAGTCTCAGACGAAGTGCGACAGAGGAAGGTGGACATGAAATAAGAAGAAAAAGCCTCGCAGATAGAATCCCCAGTAACTAACGTGTTGCCATTGTAGTTCAATGTGTTAGGTATGGTATTAGAGTTATGGCGATTTTTAACAAAACTCCAGAAGTGTTTAGGGTTAGTTTTAATGGAATTTTCAGTATGTGTCAGATATGATTTGTAACATAGATCCTCCATAGTCTTAACTCTATCACGTAAACATTTGAAAGTTATCTCGTCTGATTTATGACCATATATCTTAAATTTTCTTAAGTATTTATATTTTTCTTTAATAGTTTTTACAAATGACGAGCCCAGGAAAGTTGTCTCTTTTACAAACTCCAATTTCTCACCATTCAATAATATGTCACATTCGTTGCTTTTAACATTTGGCCAAACAAATCTAATACATTTTGTCTTTTATTGTTTAGTACTAAGTTATTTAATGTAAACCAATTTTGAACTTTCGTAACACAAATAAATAAATAAGAACTATGACAGAATCATTTGACCCCACTTGGTCTTTACAGGTAGTTCAAAATAACGGTCTTCCTAGTGCTAACCAAACGCGAGAAGAACAATGGCACACGCGAGCGCCGTGACCGACTCCGGACGCTGGGCAGCACTCACAGTATCATGCTCGTAGTCCTCAATAAGACGAGGTTCCTTCATGGTATTGTCCACCACACTTTGCAACAAGCCCGCTCCTGGCTTCCCATAGACACTCTGTTCATGCAACCGTTTGCCGGTTTGTTCATATGGCCTTATAGACAACCCGTCGATATCGTCGAAGTCCGGATAGTTGGGTGGTTTATAATCATTATCACTGATAGATTTTTCGCCACCACTTCCTGTACGACCAATATTATGTTTAGTGACATCATAATCAAAAATTACAGAATCCGAATATTCTTTTACAGTTAAACCATCAGGTCCAACAGGTACAGTTGGCGCTTTCTTGGTAGTAGCACCATATGCGTCCTTAGGCTCTCCAAATATGTTAAAGAAGAGCATTGCATCGCCTTCAAATTCCAACCTTATGTACAGATCATAACTCAGCACTCTGCCAGTAGACAGTCTACTATGCAAGTATGTCATGGTAAAATTTGGGTTTTTTTCTGGGTCAACTTCGGGAGGTTTCTTTGGATAAGGATCTTTAGTATAGTCTCTGAGTAAACTGTAATGATGAAATTGTTTACTATCATTTTTATAGCTACCAGGTCTACCTGGTGGTGGTGGGCGAGTTCCACCTACTAAGTATAGATGGTAACCACCAGGTCCATAATAATACGTATTATAAGGACCCGGTTCGGGCATTCTGCTTTTCTCGTCCTTATAGGGCCAAATACCCTCAACCACGTCGTATAAATAATCAAAGCCAGGTAGAGGTCTTACGTTACCGCTTCTACCATATTTACTGTCACTATTGTCACAGTTACTATAGTGATTATCATAACTACTATGCCCATGGTTACCATACTCATCGCTATCAGGAGCATCACTGCCAGCTCTACCACTAGGTTCATTGCTACCAGGTCTATTACCACGTCTATGGTTATCGGGTCTATCCCTAGGTCCATAGCTACCATTACGACGAGTGGGTTTACCTCCAAGTCTATCATTATATCCATAGTCATGTCTTTTTTTTCTCTTTCTTCTTGTTATCTTAATGGGGAATACTCTGAAAATTTCATAAGGTGACTTGTCACTGTCTATGTCCTCGGCCTCTGGAGTAAAATTGATTTCATCCCGGAGCGTTAAAAAAGCTTTCGATCGATTTGTGCATTCCATCTAAAAATAAAGAAAACGCATTTACAAGATTTGCAAGAAATTCAATATTAGTTAAAAGACAAATAATAGCCCAAGAAATAAAAAAGATCTGTTCAGAAGCACAGAAATGTAATTAATAGAACTTTAAACAGTTGCCCCCCCCCCCCCCATTCTTATTTTGACTGAAATATTCTCGTTTTATATGGGTCCCAAATGGAGTTGTTTTAAATTGATTACTTTCTGTGCTGCTGTATGGCTGTATGGCTTTTATATATTTCTTTTTATTTTTTTTTATTATACACTTTTTAGTTAGAATCAATTATACTTTATATATATATATGTCGGAACCTTGCATCATGACGTCAGTTAATCAATTAGTGTGACCAGTTTGTTTGAATATTATTCTTCCAAATAATTTGTAATGGAAACGTCAAGTACTACACTTGGGTAAGGTCGATTCACGTGGCAACACTGGTTGTATGATTACCGATTGACACATGACGTTTGACCTTTTAAAACGTCAGTGGAGGCTTGCGGTAGAGAGGAGACAGTGTCACGGGCATTCGAGTTGGAAGCGCAAGCGTCAACGGTCGTTGCCACGTGCTATCGAACTTGCCGCGTTTTCCGTCTTGATAATCCGCCTGTATCTGTGCCATCCGTTGTTATTTTGAATCTTAAATTAAATCTAAAGACTAAGAAGGTGTTTTACTGTGTCTACATAATTGTATTTACGGACAATTAACGATGGCTGACCCGTCTGATAGCGAGGCGACCCATCAGGTCCCGATATATATATAAGATTGACTGGCTAAACTTAGATTTATCA
Source organism: Spodoptera picta (assembly GCA_038387885.1). Lineage (NCBI taxonomy): Eukaryota > Metazoa > Arthropoda > Insecta > Lepidoptera > Noctuidae > Spodoptera > Spodoptera picta. The sequence continues at coordinate 263,151 of JAZHFQ010000718.1, read as the reverse complement.
TCGTGGAGGCGTTAATGTTAGTTTCTTTTATCTTTAAGCTTAAGTGTAACTGCGGGCTTTTGTGTAAAAATGTAGAAGGAAATGGAAACAATGTAATAATGTTTACTAGTTACTTTGCGAATTGCTTCTGCCAGCGATTTCGCCCGCGTTAGCCTATGTGTTACTAGTCTATAATCTAACTCTGTTCCTTATTTCATTCCGGTCCCTTCAGCCGTTTTAATGTGACTGAGTAACAAGCATACAAACAAACAGACTAACTCACATATTTTCAAATATATAATATCGGTTCAAGTTAATTACAACCACCGCCTCTATAGGTACGCGAAACGTCTACTGCGGGCAACCTAATATTCGACGAACCTATAGCGTTTGGTACAGTATTTATGTCTAGGGATTCAGCCGCACAATTAAGATTGATTTTTCGTGTATATATAAATCTTTCGGGATAAAAGGTATCCAGTGTTGTGCCCAGAATATTAAAGTATAATCATACCAAGTTTTATCGTAATCAGACATACAGATACAGACAGCCAGACAGAGACAGACAATTTTTTTTAATGTCATTATTGGGCTCGGTGTCTATCTAGTAACAGCCCCTATTATTATTTTTATATTTTCAATAGAATTCACACTTCTACAGTTTTATTATGCACTAGCTTCTGCCCGCGACTTCGTCCATGAGGAATAGTGAATTAGTGACATCTGGTAAATTTAAGGTTTTTACGCACATAATTCCCGATCTAGTGGGATTTTCGGAAAGTTCTTGCTTCCCTTGGTTCCCGGGATAAAAACTACCTTGTCATTTCTTGAGTTTCAAACTATGTCTGTACCTAATTTCATCAAAATCGGTTCAGTACTTTATGCGTGAAGGAGAGACAGACAGAGTTACTTTCGCATTTATATCATTGGACAGAATTTTGAGGAAAGCTTACAACAACACATTAAAGCAACTCAATAACACAATACGTAAGTTCCTGGCATCCTGGTCAAAGTCAAAGTCAAAGTCAAAATCATTTATTTCAATTAGGCCAGAGTGGCACTTTTGAACGTCAAAAAAAAATTGAAAGTGAAGCTATTTGCTCATTCCAAGGCGTAGATTCGTATGGAGAAGAACGAGCAAGAAACTCCATAGGTTACTCTTTTTCAATCAGGTTCACAATACAATTTACTAGTTACATAGTTTTGCTGTTTGGATTGTGCGAGAACAATGTAACACTAAAATCCAGTCAAAGTGATCAAAAAAGAAAATAACCTTAAGGACAATAATATACAGTCTGAAGCTGACCAGTCCCAGTTGACGGCGCCCGTTCACGAACATGACACGTACACCAGCACCGCCCAACTCAACCATATTGTAGGGAATCGAGCGATCCACTGCACGCGCCACCGCCAATGAGACCTTTGAGTGAGCATGACAACTCCAAGCTGACACAAATGAAATCTACTAATCTAATTTAATATTAAGTTAATTACAGGGCTCTCACATTTACCTCATCTAAGTTAAACAATATACAATTTAGCAATATGGCTGTATTATTTACTATTTCATTAAAACAAGTGTTTTTAGTTATCCAGTGGAGCCGGACTAGCCTAATCCAAGCATTTTTATCCTCTATATATTCATGAAGTTTGTAATCTGCTTGTCTACATAAAGTTTTCTTTATACATAATTTAAATTTGGTTTCATTTATTTGTTGTAAATCGCCTGGTATCTTATTATAACATTTAACACAGAATCCCATGAACGACTTACTTACTTTCGCTAATCTCGAAATTGGCTGACTTAATCTATTCTCATGTCTAGTTTGATGGTGGTGTCTGTCCGACACTTTACCAAATACCTGTAGGTTTTTCGGACGGTCATAATGTTGATCTCCTTAAACCTTTCTCTGAGAGATTCGCAACGACCTAGATTGTAGATAGCTCTGACGGCGCGCTTTTGTAAGATAAAGATAGACTCAATGTCAGCAGCGTGTCCCCACAGCAAAATGCCATACGACATAATGCTATGGAAGTAACTGAAATACACTAGTCTTGCCGTGTCTATGTCAGTTCACTGTCGTATCTTCCAGACAGCATAAGCTGCAGAGCTCAATCGTCCCGCTAATGATGTAATGTGAGGACCCCATTGCAATTTGTCGTCTACAGTGATTCCCAGGAAATTGGTCTCTTTTACAAACTCTAATTTCTCACCATTCAATAATATGTCACATTCGTTGCTTTTAACATTTGGCAAAACAAATCTAATACATTTTGTCTTTTTATTGTTTAATACTAAGTTATTTAATGTTAACCAATTTTGAACTTTCATTAGGGCATTATTTACGTCGTCATAACTATTTGTGCGTCTATTAATTTTAAAAACTAATGAAGTGTCATCATCAAATAATACCATCGGCGGTTCATTTTTAAATAAATGGGGCAAGTCGTTTATGTACGCTAAAAATAAGAATGGACCTAGTATCGAGCCCTGCGGTACACCCATAGATATGCTAGCACCCTGTGAATTTACTTTATTTACTTGTACTTTAAGTTGCCTATCCTGAAGGTATGATTTCAACAGATTTAGCGTAATTTTCTTCCTGGTTCCTGTAATCTTCTTCTACCTCTACTTATAATAATTCCGTAGAGAGTTCAAATCTGTACATGAAATATATATAAAATTAGCTGTAACCGCGACTTCGTCCGCTTGGTTATGGATGGGTCCTGCTGGCAATATTACCATTGCCAGCCATATTCCCAATATTGCCGCTGCCAGTAAAATACCAATTTCATTTTACTTTACCTCTAATATAATTATGTATTATTCTTCTATTCGCTATAGTGTGCGGCAACATTAGCAATACAGCCGTAGTGTGCGGCAACATTAGCGATATTGCCGGTAAAATGCCGGAAAAGATTATTGCCTAAACTGCTGGCGATATTGGCAATTTTACCAAAAATGTTATATAATTACATATTATTATTTTGTAACAGATTGTAGCAGTCACATATTTTATCGCTCACTATATTTATACTTGTAAATAATAAAATTATCTAAGTATTTCAAACACTAAAATGCCAAATAGTTTGTAAAACGAAATTGTGGATTGATTTATTTTCCGAACGTGGCAACACTATCTCAGTCGGGCGTGCGCGCGGTTTTTGTTTTTGACAGCAACAGATACATTTTTGTAAAACAACATACAACAAGTCAATACAAATTATTGTAAAAAGTCTGAGTTTTAATTAAAATCATCATCCTTCTGAGTGTTTTATGATGGGCCTTAAATTAAGCAAAATTCCTTAATATTTCCACCCCAGGCAGTATTGCTGGCAATCTTGCCGCATAAATTCCCACTTCGGGCAATATTGCCCACAACGGCACATCTCTTGTTGTGGGTATGGAAGTGGACATTAATAAGGATAAATATTACAACAATGCTGCTTTGTACTCAACATTAGTTGCGTTGCCTTCTGAAATAAAAGCATATAAGATTTCCTCACGTGCGACAATGCTACATAAAGCTGACTGTACGAATGCAGGCCTGACGTCCCTGAGATGCAGTAAGTCTAGCCGCATGATCCTGTTCAGATTCCTGTGATCCAATTAATCTCATCCTTCTAGCATATCTGCTACATTGGCTGAGATTGGATTTTTTCGAGGTATTCTCACTAACTATGATACAATTAACCAATTAAAGTAATGTAAGTAAAACAATAAACTAAACCAAAATTAAAATCACACTATTCTTACTGCTTAATTATATCACTAAGAAAGTGTTATTAATGAAATTAACGTTCAACTATTTTATTTTACCTTGCGTACGTAAGTCACATTTCTACTACGTAGCCGTAGGCCGTAGGTAGGTTTTTAAATAAAACAAAGGAAAATTCACAAAAAAACAAAACTAAAGACTAGACTAACCAAAACATTGCAATAAAATACCTTAATAATTGAAATGTTAACAGACCAATATTAATCGGCTACTTTTTCTAAACGACTCAATAACATTATTTTATATCACAATCGCATCGACAACCAAACACTTTTAACATAAGGAATAAAATCTGCACGAAAGAAAGGTGTCTGGGAACCTTCCCAGGCAGCTTTCAAAATAATGAACTCATTATTTTCACAAAAATCTTAACACCGGTCCAGCGCCATCTAGCCAAATTAAACGGAAACTACAAAGCAAAGTAGGTATATAGAGTCCATTTCACGAAAGAAGTCCCGCGGACAATTGTGAAACTAAATTTGACAAATGGGGAGTTCGGCCAGGTTGTCGTTTGTCAATGTTGTCAAGGTGCGTTTGTTGTGGAAGATATTTTGTGAGTTTATTATTAAATTAGTGCGTTATAAGGTTTATTTACGATGCCAAAAGTTGTAAAAAGTGCAGGTCGAGAAATGATAATTAAAAGTGAAAGAGTTCTGTGAAGCGGAACAGAAGAATCGCGGCGTTTTAATACAATTAGACAATGTTCGCAAAAGAATCGCCGCCATAACAGGTAAATTTTGGGGCTGCCATATTAAACATATTTTTTACCAATTAGACTTAAGTTTTTTTAATGAGGAATTAACATAACACAACAAAAATTTGTAAAGTTATATTCAACAATAATGTAATTAAATGCGGAAATAGTCACTGTTACATTTTTTTTAATTGTTCATTTTATTGCAGGTGTGTCGGAGAGTTGTGTGTTATAAACAGACGTGGGCCAAGATCCAAAAGAAATTGTACGCCTAACAGAAGAGACTTTCGAGACTGTTACAGCGGAAGATTGGGCAGTTCAATGCAAACATGTACAGCATTTGGAGGAAGAATATTTAAAAAATGATGGTCTTATGGATGAAGAAATGGATCGATTCATCATATCTACGGCTAGATAGTGAAACAGAATCTGATTCTGTTTCTATTCACTCTTCTGACAGTGATCATAGTATAACCGATCATAATTATTCAATAAAATTATAATAAAACTTTTAAAATGTTATTTTATGTTTCTAATTATATGTTGGTTGAACATGTTTATTTCCATTTTATATTTTAGAAATTACAGGAAGATTAATTTTTCACTAATCTGACCTTAGCAGTATAAACATAAATACCTATATAAAAAAGACATTACTTTTAAAATATTCCTCGAACAGTTCGAGTACGTAGTTAATCAAATTAAACTAATGAACTATAAACAATTTCTCCTGATTTCCCCATACTATATATATTTAACCGTGGCAACATTATGTCGCGCAGCGCTGCGTCTGCGGGACTTCTTTCGTGAAATGGACTCTACTGTTGCGCTTTGAGTTTAATATCTTTTGAATGGAATATCAGATTTGAGTAATTTAAAAAGTAATCAGTAGGTTTTACAACAGACTTTAATATGAAATTATTTATTACGGTAAGGATGAATACAATATTGTGGCATTTTAGTTAGAATGATTGATGTGATGATGCAAATCTTCACGTCGACATAACTTTTTTACCGATTTACAGCGCAGGCGCAGGCTACTCCTTTGAAGTTCGAAACTAGTAGAGCTTTTCTCAATATATTTACGTGAGTAACCCGCGATTTTTAGTTAGCATTATTAGTATCTGCTGATAGGTTATCTATCCACTGATAGATTAGAAACCTGTGCTATAATTAAAAAAATCATTGAAACCTTAATAGCTACCTAATATCAAGCAGTTTACTGTAGGCCATTACGGACTTTTTTGAAAACTGTGTTAAATCGGCAAACTTCCATAGTAAATCTGGACTTGAATGACACGAATGAAATATTGTGGGTTCTCAAGGACTAATATAAGTATTCAACTCTGTCTAATTCATGTCTTGACAGAACTCACGAGATTGCAAAATATTTCAGTTAGTAGTCAAGAAATCCTCCTCACATTTTGTACCCGTACCTATGACAGATTTATGTAGACTGCTGTCAACCTCTTTGCATACCTTTATGAAAATATAATGTTAACAAAAAATTAATTGACAATTTTCTTCGTAAACTCACTTGCCAAAACCGTCAGATGACATATAAATCTACATATAGTATATGTTTGTTTGTCCATCTTTCACGGCAAAACGAAGCAACTTTTTTTTAAGTGGATATAGTCGAAAGGATTTACTGGCTACTTTTATCTCTTTTTTGGTCGAATTTTGGAGCATTTCGCAATTTTCAAGGTAGAATGCTAAAATACGGTATGCGGACTATTTAATAATAAAATAAAATCTTTGGGTTTTTTTAGTGAATCCACAACTGGCATTCAATCCAGACTAAATTCAGATCAACACACAAACAGTGTCAGTAGTCAAGCAGTCAGCAGAAGAGGGAGGAAAATATGAGAATTCAGCTTTAGTAGGGGAGCAACATGGGTAGCACTTTTCCTGCTGGTCACGGGACGTGCCCATTTTTATTTTGTTGACACCACGATCAGTGCGGTGGCTGGGCAACCGGCTGCCACGCAACATGTCGCGGGTTTGATTCCCGCACGAAGCAACTCTTTGTGTGATCCACAAATTGTTGTTCTGAGTCTGGGTGTCATGTGTATGTGAAATTGTATGTTTGTAAACACACCCACGACACAGGAACAAATCTAGTATGGGGCAACGTTTTTCAAAAGTAAAAAAAATTCACCATGTTAATCTCAAGTAGGAGAGACATTTACTTAAGCCAAAAGCGCGAACAGCCCTTAAGTAAAGAGTAAATAAATCAACCGACTTGGTATTATTACATGGATCCCATAACTTTTTACGGTAGAAAATGAGTTCCGAGAATTGGTTTTTTAAACGACTTCCCAAAAAGGAGGAGGTCGTTACAGGCTATTTTTGATGCGATTAATTATAAGTTTCCGTACATTTCAATCTACCTACTCCGAGTGCTGATGACGTTCGCTGCAGCCGTAGATTATGGACCTTGGAAAAGACTAATTTAAAAACCCAATATTTGCCAGAACTTATTATTCCACGCCGTCAAAGTCGCAAGCAAAAGCTAGTAATAAATAAAATGCTTACCGAGAGAGTGACACAGGAGCAAGCACCTATGTTCAGATTGTACATCGATAGCTGAAAATTAAAATTATATAACTCCTATAATATACTATATCACGTATATTTTTTTAACAACCCTGTCGTTTGGGAGGGGATATTATTAATTGCATATCAAATAAATAATCGCCTATCAATACATACTCTTCATTTATATTATCAAATAAACTATATTTTACAAAACTCAAACTGCAAATATAATATATGCGACTGTATATAGAAGCTAAAGTTGAGTGTGGCCGTCAGAACTTTACGAGGTTTACGCCAACAAGCTCAAGATGATCATGAATCATCATGAATTAGCGGAAAACTCCGTTTGGCGGAGAATAGACACGCCTGGGTTTTGCTAGCGTTAAACCCGACCATGATCATGTTCTAGCGTATTTTGATATAACTGTGATCCACCAGTATAATTGTCCACCGGCTGTAACACAAAACGCTAATACGGCGACTTATTCAAATCGACCAACTGACTGCCTCGATGGCCGAGTGGTCGCAAGTGGGACTGCCGGGGAAAGGGTCTCGAGTTCGATTCCTGGGTCGGGCAAAGTTTTTTTTAAGTCTCAATAGTAGCATGTAGCCCGGAAATGTGCCCGGTATATGGCAATAGACTCACCCCCTATTACATGGGACTCATAACATAAATTTTTTTTTTTTTTTATTTGACTTGTTTTGCATTGTTATGTTATGATATGGATTTTTGATATTCTATTTCTTTTGTATTTTCTTGACATTTCTGTAATTTAATTTAATCTAATTTCATTCAATTGCTATAAATGTTTGTATGGGCATGATGTGATTCCCTTTAATTGAAGGATCACAAGGTTATTGTAACGTGTGGTGGATTATTTTTTTGCATGTAAGTGTATCTTTTGTTGGGAGTCCAAATAAATAAAACATAAAACATAAAACATAAATAGTGAAAAGTGGGTGTTACTACTGTGTGCACCTCTGCCTACCCCTTCGAAGATAAAAGGCGTGATGTTATGATATGTTATGTTATTCGACGACTAATTCGTTCAATAGGTCGGTACCTAGTTTTGGTTTGATGTGGATATAAGTTATAATCTAAACAGAAGTTACCGCGTGCGTCTGTTGAGTGAGTGTGGCATATATCTACTTACCTTGTATGTGACGGTACCAGTGTCGGTAGGCCCGGTAACCAATTCGAACTGCTCCTTGTATATGAGCACTCGTCTCGAGCGGCACGCATTGTGGTACATCTCCTGCGTCGTTTGGACTGCAACCAATGTAACATTTATATGTAGAACGGCGTGCGGCGCTGCTGATTAATTGGTACAACCTGGCAACATTGGCTTTACACAATATCTAGTGTAGATGTCTAATTTTTATTTTAATGTCCGTCTGGTAGATTATTTTAAATCATTAGACACGTATTTTTTATTTTCTTACAGAAACAAATACTTTCGACGATATATTGATTTGAAATGTCGTGTGACGTCACTTCTATGTACATTTTATAGGTACCTACATAGAAATGACGTTTTAGCTCCCACTAACTTACGGACTAATTAGATTTTTAATTTTCATACCCTGGCATCATCATCCCAATTATTATACGTTAACCGATTACTTTTCTAAACTAATATTAAGAGGGAACGTTTGTTTCTGTGTCATACATTTCCATAAGGTGGGGAAAGTTCGAAGGACCAAGCAAGCAAGTTGTACGAGTTGTCGCATCAAACATAAACGTATAAAGATTGAGTAATTTATTATAGAGGTAATACTTCTTTTTTAAACTACGTCTACAAAAACCGACTTCAACCCCCTCTTTTTTTGAAGTCTATGTTAATTGATATAGGTACAAAATTCTTCTTCTATTCGTAACAAACACTTTTCCGAGAACCGCATCAAAATCGGTTCCGTCTATCACGAGATAATCGCGCACTAACATACATAAATACATTCATTCATTATTCATGCATTCATTCATTCATTCATTCATTCATTCATTCATTCATTCATTCATTCATTCATTCATTCATTCATTCATTCATTCATTCATTTATTCATTCATTCATTAATTCATTCATTCATTCATTCATTCATTCATTCATTCATTCATTCATTCATTCATTCATTTATTCATTTATTCATTCATTCATTCATTCATTCATTCATTCATTCATTCATTCATTCATTCATTCATTATGCATTAATTAATTCATTCATTCATTCATTCATTCGCAAAGGTCAAAATGATAACATCCTTTTTTTGCACTCGGTTCAAAATGAGTCATAGTAGGGAGGGACTGCGAAGTATACGAACTACGTTACCTGTTAGAAGGCCTCATTTAGAGTCACCAGACACATTTGATGGTTCAGCTTCAGCTCTAACATACGGTTAAAAGTCAAAAATGTACTATGCTACGTTTGGTAAAAAAGATTTACTTACAGGCACGCAAGCTCTGTCAAAAAACACATGAAAACTTACATGGGTATATAGCGATCGCATGTTTGTCATCGTAGGAAGGTTCGATGGTAAAATATTTCAATTTTGTAGCTTCATGATAGTCTGGCCAACTCAGATAGTCGTGTCGAAAGACGAAGACACTTGACAATCGTGAGCGAGGGTTCATGACTCTGTAAAAATAAAATTATATTAAGTAACTAGCTTCTGCCCGCGACTTCGTACGCGGAATCCCGCTTTCTCCCGTACCCATAAGATTTTCAGGATTTTTTTTCTGTCATAAAAACCTTCTCCTGACAATAACAAACAACGAAAAAATCAAATCGGTCCAACCATTCTCAAGGTATGGCTGACAACGAGAAACGGGTTTCATCTTTATAAATATAATTCTTCTGTTAGTGTATGTCACCGAACTTCTCTTAAACGACTGGACCAATTTTGATGATTTTTTTGTGTGTGTTCAAGGGGATCTGAGAATGGTTTAGATTCACAAATCAGCCCGGCAGATGGCGCTGCAGTCATAGTTTAAGTTATTTATCCTAAACAGCTGAACTAATTTGAATGATTTTTTCTTTATACATTCAAGTGGATATGCAGGACAACGTCTGTTGGGTCCGCTAGTTTTTATACATAGATTTATATATATATACATAGATTTATTGGCTCTTATTGGTAACATTTATGTAGTTCAGTGTCGGCCATGTAAAACAAACGATGGATTGGTTTTAAAGAGCCAATTGCATTGTTTATATTATTATAACTTTCGTGAGACATACTAAATTAATTATTATGTTAGCGCGTGGTAGTAGTTCACGTAGGTAGCAGCGCTACAGTCGCCGCGTCTCGAGTCTCAGGTCACGAAATGCTGCTCATGAATATGAGCCTCTAGCTTGGCTTGAAACTAGTCGAGTTCCTCGTCCAGTAATTATGTAAGTAAGCCGAAAGAGATAATAATCAATTTTGCGTTGTATTCATAAAAGTCAAAGTCAAAGCATTTATCTCAATTAATACTTAATTAGACATTTTTGAAATGTCAAACATTAAATTTATCCGTCCGTCTGTCAATGAAGCTACGTGCTCGTTCCTGCCGCTTCGAATGAAGAAGAACGAGAAAGAAAATCAATCGTTACTCTTTTTCAAAAATTTTACAATCTCATTGATGCATTATCCGATCCTTTACCTATTGTATGCTTTTTAAATCGTTATTTACTTATTTATAAATGTATTGGGGTTTTCATCCATTAAGGATATGTCAACCCCAACCTGTTGTATGTATAGGGTGTTGGCGTATGCACCGACAGAATTTTTCAGAGATTTGGTGGGTTGGTTTTGGAGGAAGTCGACTTACAAATGATAAAAACTAAAAAGAAAAAGTAACTTTTATCAGCCATATGTATTGATACGTTATCCCTGAAAAAAATGTGTCGGTCCATGCGCGAAACACCCGTACATATATTCTAAGAAGTGAGGACAGTTTTAATAAAAAAATAATGCACATTTAGGTACTCCCTAAATTATCTAATTAACAATCAATCGTAAACACAAACAAAATAAATTTAAATTATGTCGCCGAACTCTTATTACTGCAAGGATATAAATCGAATAGCAAAAATAACAATGTACCGACTAAATAAAAGAATACAACAGAGGGTAACGATGTTCAACCTTTGCCGACCGAAAATTGAGTGAACTTCCAAGCGCGCGCCGTCTTTTATAGCCTACCACTCAGGCCAGGCTCTGGAGTAGGACGATTCGCTAAGGGGCTTTTTTTTAAGGGGGGAAAATCATCAAATGACTGCTCCCGCCTGGGTGAGGCGGAAGGGAGTGTCAGACTCTTACTGACTAAAAACCACCCCGTTCCTTCTCCTGCACGTCGAGCCGGAGCCCCGGTTACCCGCTAGGTTCCTGTACGTTCGTGTATTCATAGAGGTACGTACGATTTGATTCCATGAATATGTTCTTCGTTTGTATCGTTGCTGCTTCGCCTGGCACTCACGACGGGCGTGACCGAGTTGATCCAAGAGAAGTAGTGCAGCATGAAGATGAAGCGAGCTGGCACCCCACATCCCGGCCCGTGCACACTGAACCCAATCTGCAACTCCAAGTCAAACTAAGTCACTCAATTGTACTCAACTAAACATTGAATTATACATAATTAATTAATATAATATTGACCAACTCGGCACTTTTGCCTACGATTTGCAAGTTAATGGAATATAACTTGTCGAGGGTTTTTTTCTATTTGGCAGAATCTTGATAACTTTCATAAAATTGCATAACTTTCATTGTTTTGTAGTACTTTGGGAATCGATCATCTTCTACGATTTTTTTTGTTATAGGATAGTGGGCAAACATGTATGGGTGACGTACCCACGTTTGCCACAGATTAGACTACTGCTGTTTGGAAGCTATTATATCCAGGCACGGTAATAATAATATATCATACAGTATTCCAAAATAGAATTAATGAATGGATTTTGGTTGTATTACCTTACGTTTTAGAATCAAGATTCATATTTTTTATTACAATTTGATTTGTTTACTCATGTTAATAAATAATCACTATTCACACTCTGACCACATTTTTCTCAAAACGCTTTAGTTCAGTAATTTGGTTTTTTCTATCTATAATGTTTTCCGGGAGTCTTGAAAATAGGCAATTTTGTAATTTTGGTGTGTTCTTTTCGATTTCTATTTTGCACCTTTATTTATACGTGTGCTGCTCGCGCCGCCATCTTGAAGTAATGGCGGCCAAAAACCAGTTTTCTTACAATATATTTTTTCTGTGCCCTTTACGAGAAAACCGTTAACTACGAAATTAAACTAGTCTCAATTTTCTAAATAGCTTTTTTAATATTAGTAGTTTTGACGCCAGAGCACGACAAAGTACCTCGGTACAAAATACAATCGGAGAGCGCGTCGTTCGAACGAGACTGTCTTAAAAAATTAAATATTCACATTCGCATTCGCGAATGTAGGTAAGTAATAAATATTCGCATGCACGAATGTTCAAAAAATGACATTAGTTACATCACTAAAGGACAATAATTCAGTGACAAACGTTAGTCAAGTTGTTGAATGGTATATAGTCGATGTAATGTATCTTAAGCGATGATCACGAGTTCGCAACGTAATATAATAATAGGTAAATCCATACTGTTACACTGTTTTCTTACGAAAAATGTACGTTAAAGTAAATTTAATCGAATTTTCGAAAATCTAAAAGAATATCAGTGTCGTGTGCTCGAACTGTTTGACACCATATTTGGTTTGGTGACTACTAGCGCTGCAATGGAATAAATAAACTAAATTTCATTCAATTGACTGATTTCTTGTAAATATTTGTCAAAGAAACGACTACACACTAGCATTTTCTCTTGTGTCGTAGGGCGTGGGTGAATTCGTAGTGACTGATGACAAATGACTTCGCCTTTTATGGTACGGCATGCGGCAGAATGAAGTGGAAAGCTTAGATCAATGAAGAATGTTTGTGGTACGTACGAATGTGAACCAGCCAGTGGTGTTGGAGGCCAGTACGTAGCCGTTCTCCCAGATGCAGGGCGCGCTATTGTGCTGCTGTACTCCGCACACGTACGACTGAGGCTTGCGCCGCTGGTCTACTAGCTGGAAGTCAGTCAAGTTACAGCTCAAACTAGACATTTATTTTAAATCCTCAAACATTGAGTGGCATTCATTTCAGTAACATTAAAAATATAGAAAGCTAAAAGAACCTGCTGTACATACATACTTATTAGCCTATGTACTAGTACTACCTACTTTCCAAAAGGTTAAATCATGACAAAATGTAGCTCACTGATAATTCTTATTTCAGAGCCATGCTTGACACCACAGCCTCGTGGCCTCGACAACGCTTGCAATGTATTTCGGAAGTAAGTTTACTGCAAGCCCAATCCCCCATTCTCAGAAGCGACGCACTTGTGACTCCTCTGGTGTTACGGGTATCCTTGGGCGGCGCTGATTTAGTTGCCATCAGATGATGAGGTGGATTGAAAAGTTCGCGGCCTAACTCATAAATACTTAATCTATTTTAATGTAACTGACATCATCCGATTTGTTCATTTACTCTCTACCTCTAGTTGTCAAATCGTCAAATTTCATCGCAATAACATTAACTGTATTTAAATAAATTACACTGAATTTTGTGAGCTTTTGTGCAACGTTTTTAAAGAATGGAGAAAATTGAGCAACGTGCGGTCATCAAATACTTGTTAAAACAAACTAACTCCAATAGAGATTTTCGACGATATGTCAATAACATTGGGGGAAATGTTTAGCCAGATTTGTAACTATGGATAATACTTGGGTACACAGGGTACTACATCCCAGAGTCAAAGCAGCAATCCAAGCAGTGGAAAAAACCTAAACGGTTTTGTCAGCTGGCAAGGTGATGGCGTCAGTTTTTTGGGATGCTAAGGGTGTCATCATGGTGGAATACCCTGCAAAAGGTGAAGCTATAACGTTGGCTTATTCCAGTACGCTCTTACGTCGCTTGCGTGAAATATTCAAAGAGAAAAGGCGAAGATTACCCAGCAAGAAAGTGCTGTTCCATCAGGATAACGCACGCGTTCACACGTCTGTTGAATCTATAGCTCAAATTTGTGATTGTGGCTTTGAATTACTGCCTCAACCCGCCTATTCCCCTGATTTGGCACCTTCAGGCTTGCATCTATTCCCAAATCTAAAAAAACATCTTAGAGATCAAAACTTTTCAGCAAACAAGGAGGCCGAAGCTGCGGTGGATGACTTTTTTGAAGGCCTTGAAGGAACATTTTTTATTAACGGCATACAGGCGTTGAGAATCAGATGGAAGAAGTGCATAGAGTTCAATAGAGATTACGTGAAAAAATGAAATTACTTTTGTTTATATTTTATATTGTTTTCTTGCCGAAGCCGCGAACTTTTCAATCAAATTACGTAGTACTTCCGTAGTACCCCATACAAATGTAAACTGCTTAATGTCAGTCGCGAGCGCACCCCCAGCTAGGGGACCAGTGGAACCTCTAGTTGGGAAACAAATGAACACTTACCCAGGTACAAGGGGCACTGCCTGGGTGGACCGAATATTTCCCCCATACTCGTGGGATTCAAATGGAGAACATTAAAAATAAAACCACAAAAACCACAACGAAGGAGGAGAGTGCGGGTGAGCTCGGCTCGCCTGCGGTAGCTGGTGAAGGGAGCCCTAGTGGCTCCGGGACTCGTGGCGAGGCGCTGGACTCGTCTAGCATGCCCCACACACGGGAGTCAAGTCGGAGGGGGTCGGACTGTGAGTCCGACACATCGCTGGCGGAGCGATTGAGCGTGAGCTCAAAGAGCTCACGCCGTCGCGTGACGGGGACGTGTAAGCGTCCCAGATTGGAGGAGGACGTCCTGTCCCCGTCCTCTGGCGCGCAGGAGGCGCCTCCCCCTAAGGTCCCCACGGCGGCGCGGGGTAGGGGTGGCAAGGGCGGCGGTCGCCGAAAACCGGCACCAGCTGCCCGCGTGGAGTCAGCCGAGCAGCTGGCTGCGGAGGGCAGGGCTCTCTCGAGCGCTGCCCGTTCGGAGTCCTCCGCCTAAGAGATTTCGGAGAACGAGCTCTCCGAGAGTGAGCGCAGCTCCGACAGCCTCCGCCTGGCCGTGCAGGAGGAGCTCCGCAAGGTGGCCTCGAAGAAGACGGTGCAGGCCCGAGTCGCCATCTTGAACGCGGCGGAGTCCGCCATCATGGCGGCGGCCTTGGAGCGGTGTGCGCTGTCCACCGCTGAAAGGGTACAAAAGGAGCTGGGGGAGATGCGGCGGGAGTTGGCGCGCTTGGCGGCCTCCAACGCGGCTCTGGAGGCCGAGCTGCGATCGGCTAGGGCCGAGCTCGCCGCTGCCCGGGAAAGTCATCCCCAGCCCCAGCCCTCAGCGGATGCCGACGTGGTCGGTCTGCTGCGCGGGGAGATGGCGGCTTTCCAGCGTCGTTTCGACGTGCTGGAGGGTCGTCTTCTTCGCCCCCCGCTCGCAGTGAGTCAGGTCGCCCCTGCGACCCCGCGCTCGTACGCGGCCGCTGCGGCCAAACCTTCGACCTCGGGTCAGGCTAGCCGCAGCACCCAACCGCCGGCAAAGGCGCGACCGGCTGCCCCAGTGAGGGCCTCGGCGCGCCCGCCGACGCAGACCCCAGCTGCGCCGACGGCGCCTGCGCCCGCGGGGTGCAAAAAGAGGAGAGGCACTCCTGGTGGAACCCGCCCCGCGAGCGGAGGACGGCGGCGGGTGGGAAATCGCCGGCGAGGCGAGGAGAGTCGCCAGGGAGGGCCGGAAGCGCCGCAAGAAGGCGCAGCGGCAACGACGGCAGCAGCAGCGCAGGGAGAAACGCGCTACTGCCTTGCTCCTCGCCCCTAAGACCGCGGCTGTGGTTATTACACTGCAGCCCGAGGCGGTCAATAGGGGCGTTACCTACGGCGACGTCCTCGCCAAGCTCAAGGGGGCGGTAACACCTGCGGAGTTCGGGGCCCCGGACGGGTTTGCGGTCAAGGTGACCGCTACCGGAGCCCGTCTACTGGAGGTCCCCGGCGCGGCCAGTGGCCCGTCGGCCGACGCCCTGGCTGAGAGGCTTAGGGCGTGCCTCGGGGCAGACGAGGCCCGCGTGTCCAGGCCCACTAAATGTGTGGATGTTCGGATTTTGGGCCTGGACGACTCCGTTACGGAAAGTGAGGTGGTGGCCGTGGTGGGTGCCCTGCTGACCAGGTCAAGGCGGGCACCATCCGTCCGGACAACTCGGGGCTGCGCACGGTAGTGGTGAGCTGCCCCGTCACAGCGGCCAAGAAGCTGAAGGAGGGCAAAAGGCTCTTGGTGGGATGGGTCTCGGCGCAGGTCAAGCTGCTCGAGACCCGGCCTCTGAGGTGCTATCGCTGACACGTGGGCGAACACGTGAGCGTTAAATGCACCTCGGAGGTGGACCGCAGCGACTGTTGCTTCCGCTGCGGTCGGCCCGGTCACAAGGCTGGCTCGTGTACCGCCCCGCTGCACTGCAATGCATGTGCGGCGGCTGGCAAGCCGGCCAATCACCGGGTCGGGAGTAAGGGCTGCTCCCCTCCTGCCAAAGCCAAGGCCAAAAGTCGGCCCTCCGCCGCCCCCGTCGTTTCCGCCGCCGCCGCCGCTGCCGCCACTGAGGAGGTCGGGATGGACTGCCAATAATGGCCCCATTCCGCCTCCTCCAGGCGAACATCAACCACTGCGCCGCTGCTCAGGATCTCCTGCTCCAGAGCATGGCGCAGTGGTCGATCAATGTCGCCGTGATCTCCGAGCCGTACTTCGTCCCGCCCAGGGATCACTGGGTGGCGGACCTGGACGGCTCGGTGACCATCATATCGTCGGCCGCCGCCGGTACCCCGACTCTTGAGGCTGCTCAAAGAGGTCGGGGTTGTGTCGCAGCACGGTTCGGAGAGCTCGCTGTGGTGGGCGTGTACTTCTCTCCGAACCGAACTCTCGCCGAGTTCCACAACTCCTTGATGGAGTTGGTCACCGTCGTCGTCGGGTTCCGTTCCCTCCCCGTGCTCGTCCTCGGGGACTTCAATGCCAAGAACTTGGCTTGGGGTTCCCAGCTCACCGACGTCCGGGGTAGGATGGTGGAAGACTTGGCCCTTGAAACAGGCCTAGTCGTCCTGAACCGGGGTTCTGTCCCCACGTGCGTGCGGATGCAGGGCGAGTCGGTGGTGGATATTTCGTTCGCCAGCCCTGCTCTGTCACCGCGTATCGTTGACTGGCGTGTCATGGAGGAGGTGGAGACGTACTCCGACCACCGGTATATCCGGTTCGACGTCTCCGCCGAGTCCGCAGACCCGCCGGTCAGACAGGCCCCATGTGGTCCGCGTTGGGCGCTGAAACAGCTGGACCGGGAGCTGCTCCTGGAAGCCGCCATCGTGCAGGCCTAGGTGATACCACCGATCAGGCCTGCCGACATCGACAATGAGGCTAAGTGGCTCCAGGACGCCATGTCCAGGATTTGTGACGTGGCGATGCCCCGGATCCGATCGAGGCAACAGAAGCGCCAGGTGTACTGGTGGTCGCAAGAGCTGGCGGCTCTGCGCAAGGCGTGCACTACTGCGCGACGCCAGTACACTAGGCACCGCAGGCGCCGTATCCGTCCTCCTAATGCGGAGGCGAGAGAGGCGGAGTTATACGAGGGATACAGGGCGGCGAAGGCCCTCCTCAAGGCGGAGATATTGCGGGCCAAGGAGGAGGCCCACCGAGAAATGCTGGGGACTCTGAATGGAGACCCGTGGGGACGCCCGTACCGGATGGTACGCGATAAGCTCCGCGCCTGGGCTCCCCCGCTCACTCAGAGTCTCCGGCCAGAGGTCTTGGAGGAGGTGATAAGCGCCCTGTTCCCCCGACCGCGGAGGCGCTTCAGGCCTCCGTATATGACTCTGCCCCCTGCGGTGCCCGACGCGGGCTATAGCGACGACGACGATGACCTCGTCCCAGAGAGCGGCGGTGCGCCGGATGGGCGCCAAGAACACCGCCCCAGGACCCGACGGCTTGCATATGGCAAAGCATGGGTCCTGGCCTCGGAGGCTCTCGGGCTTCGATTGATCGGTCTCTACAGCGCATGTCTGGAAAGAGGCCAGTTCCCGCTTCTCTGGAAAGCGGGCAAACTGGTCCTCGTGCGGAAGACGGGGCGCCCTGCGGACTCTCCATCCGCATACCGGCCCATAGTGCTGCTCGACGAGGTGGGGAAAGTCTTCGAGAGAATCATCCTCGTCGCGCACCTGACGAACATTGGGCCGGACCTGTCGGACGGCCAGTTCGGCTTCCGCAGAGGGCGCTCCACGGTGGACGCCGTCATGCGCGTTAGGGACCTCACGACGGAGACTGCAGTGTCCGGGGGTAAGGTCGTAGTGGCGGTGTCTTTAGACATCGCCAACGCCTTCAACTCCCTGCCCTGGAGCTGCATCTTGGAGGCACTCCGATATCATGGGGTGCCTACCTACCTCCGTCGTGTGATCGAGGCCTACCTGACGGACAGGTCCGTCAGCTACCCCGGTCACCGGGGCGAGTGGAACCGGCGAGAAATGTCACGCGGTGTTCCACAGGGTTCGGTTCTGGGGCCGCTCCTGTGGAACATCGGCTATGACTGGATGCTGCGCACCGACCTCCCGAACGGCGTTAGCACAATATGCTACGCCGACGACACGCTGGTGCTAGCGCACGGGAGGTCGCACCAGGCGGCGGCCGATTTAATTGCGACAGCGGTTGCGACAGTCCTTGAAAAAATCCGGCAGTTGGGACTCGAGGTGGCGCTCCACAAGTCCGAGGCCATGTGTTTTCATGGCCGCGGGAACGCGCCACCTCCGGGTGGGTCCCAAATAATGGCGGGAGGGGTTACCATCGGCGTCGAGACGACGATGAAGTACCTGGGACTCGTCCTCGACAGTCGGTGGAACTTCGTGGAGCACTTCCGACGTTTGGCTCCAAAGTTGGCGAGGGCGGGGGCTGCGTTTAAACGCATCCTCCCCAACCTCGGGGGGCCAAACGCCTCCTGCCGGAGGTTGTACGCCGGGGTCGTGCGGTCCATGGCCCTCTACGGCGCCCCTGTTTGGGCGCCGAACTTGTTGCGGCGTCCTACTCGGACGCTGCTCATGTCACAGAGGGTCATGGCGATCCGAATGATCCGCGTATACCGCACGATCTCTGGGGAGTCGGCGAACCTCCTTGCCGGATTACCGCCGTGGGATCTGGAGGCGAAGGTGCTCGCGCGCGTGTATAACATGCGCGCGGAGGCACGTCGCCGGGGCGAAACTCCGCTGCCGCGCCAAATAAGTGCGTGGCGGGATGAGCGCTTCTGCGCGCGATCTCATGGTGAAATGGCAGCAACGACTGTCGCAACCGGGGGCTGGGCTCGCTGCCATTGCAGCGGTAAGTCCCCTCTTTGAGGAGTGGCTTGAGAGACGCTACGGCGTCCTCACCTACCGCCTGACGCAGGTCCTCACCGGACATGGAAGTTTCGGGAGGTACCTGTGTCTGATGGGGCGGGAGGAAACGCCCGGGTGTCATCACTGCGAGGACCGCCCTGAGGACACGGTGGAACACACAGTGGGAGAATGCCCTGCATGGGCTGAGCACCGCCGTGCCCTCAGGGAAGTGATCGGCGACGGCGTCCTCTCGCGTCCGGGCCTAGTGCAGGCCATGATGCGGAGCGAGAGGGATTGGGATGCCGTCTCCTCCTTTTGCGAAGCAGTCATGCTAGCTAAGGAGGAGGCGGGACGCGTGAGGCAGCGAAGCGCTGCCTCCTCGCAACCCAGCCATCGCGAAGGACACACCGGGCGTCGGGGATCGCGAGACGATCTCCGGCCACCGTAAGCGCGGGCCTGCGGACGGCGAGCATGGGTGGCTCCCCGTCCGACCAGAAACAGACCCGAGCGTACGGCGCGTCGCGTTCCGCGCGCGCCTCAAAGAGCCATCAAACCACCACAGATGGGGCCCAATAGGGCCGATGCCGATTCGGAGTCGCGGAGAACCTAACGGGTAATCGGGGCTCCGGCTCGACGTGCAGGAGAAGGAACGGGGTGGTTTTTAGTCAGTAAGAGTCTGACACTCCCTTCCGCCTCACCCAGGCGGAAAAAAAAAAAAAAAAACTGCTTAATGTGAGTGGCCATATACAATAAAGAATTTAATATGACAAATGACTAATACGATGTACTACTCACGCCCTCTTTCGTATAGAACTGCTCGCATTGCTGGTTCTCTATCGATTGGATCTTGTAAACCGTTTTCTCCAATTTGTCGTTGGCTGTAACAATGTACGACAAGCTTCGGAAGATAGAATCAAGAGCAAGGAGTTTTTAATTTGACTTTTCAGAAGAGATTTTGGGCCAGGAAAATATCTGAAGGACCAGTTAATGAGTCTTTTTGATTTCGAAAGTCTCCCTGTGGACAATCGTCATGTATTCACCCGGCTGAGGAGAACGAAGGGGACTCTCAGTCTGTTACTGTCTAAATACCACCTTGGTACCTGACTCCCTTGTGGGAATTAACATTTACATCGTTCACTGATGATAATACATACACGAACGTAAATAATATATTATATAACATCAAAAAATGTTTTACCGTCCGTATATCCGAAGAGGTAAAGTTGATCGCTGTCGTACATCATGTTCGACAAGCATATTGGAATCAGCGGACCTGTCCACAACAGTGTATGAATATTGTGTTTAGTAGTGTAGGCTGAATGTATACATTAATGTCTATACTTTGGGGCTTTTTTTATATATAATGGGCTGAAGGCGTAAACGCCAACATTCGAATTTATAGGAGACTAGTTACTTCCGCGTGGTTTCACCCGCTCTGCTCGGCGCCTTTTGACCGCAGCGTGATGTGTTATAGCGTATAGCCTACCTCGATAAATGAGCTATCCAACACAAAAAGAATATTTCAAATCGAACCAGTACCTCCCGAGATGAGCGCGATCAAACTAACAAACAATTAAACAACACAACTCTCTTGTGAGCGAAAATACTATTTGAAATCGTGTTATTTATAAATGCAGGAGATATGCGGCACTAATATACAATACGGTCAAGGTAATTAAGGACCTCCTTTTTTAAAGTCTGTTAAAAAGAAGTGGTAACAAGTAACTTACTGTCATTTGGCACAGCGAGTTTGATGACGGCAATAGAGCTGTATACAACGGTGTCGTACTCTGGATGGGTGACGTAGGACAGCGGCCTGTAGTGTATTGGCAAGCCGTCCTTCGATAAGAACATCGCTGTACTCTCTTGTCTGGAACGACAAATCACTGATATTTTCTCTTATTGGAACTCTAAAGATGTACTTGTTTGACTGCTAAAGAGTCGAATCAAAGCAGAGCTCTAACATTAAAAGAAAATTCGAACATTAATTTTGCTTTAAATATGAAGCAAGAAAACGAAATAAATTTTAGGTAAGTACTGAAATCATAAACTACTTTAAGGAACTTCCAAGTATTATTATGAATCCTATGGGCCTCCTCTCCAAAAGCGACGTTTACTAATATTGTACACATTTTGCAGGCGAATTACAGATCCCAGTTCTAAAGGATTGGGTTAATGAGAGAACGCTGCTGCCCGGTAGATATCTGTGTAATATTATATGTAGTTCGTGAGTCTGTATGAAGAGTAGGGAGTAACCAAAGTATCCTTTTTTACGGAATATAGCAAATCAGCAGATGGATTACCTGACCTAGTAAGCAATTAGGTATTGCGGCAGTGACTCGGCCGGTCAGGAGTTTTTTTTAAGGGACGAGCCTGCCGCTCCTTCCCAAAACCGCTGAAACTCCTACAAGCCAAGATCTACAGTAGATACAACCATGAAAACACCGAAACACTGAAGTCCGGCGCATGCCAGGGACATGAATAACTGTCTTGGTTCCCGCAATTAATCAGAAGATATTATGAGTTCCAAGTACTATAATTATAATTAACATATATCTTACCATGTTCCACCATTTAGACTACACATCATCCAAACACAAAAGTCAGAGTCAAGCTCTATGTGAAATTAATCTTAATCTGGCACACCAGTCATGTCCGGCATCCTCCGAATCTTTACATTAGCGCAGTAAAGGAGATTACAAACTTAACGATACGAAAATCCCCATGGTTGGAGTAAGAAAACACAAATAATGTAATTCATTCTTTTAAGTGTTTTCGACGAATACTTACAAGAAGATATTCTCTGGTATCTTGGCAATATCGTCGGCATTGGCGAGCGCATATTTTGGTTTAATGAGCACGATGGCAGTTACTGCGTGTTTCACCACGTCCCCATTGTCTGTGAACATATATATAAAGTCAACCCGTATGACATCATTAGCTAATCACTTCTTCACTTCAAATGTGTGCCAATTCAATTTTCAGTCCTAAGTCATTAACCTTAGGACTGAAAATATCAATATATTAACCAATATCCAAACAAATGAAAAATGTAATTCGCATAACGTTCATTCTGTTTATAACTTAGCATATTGGATTGGATCCTAAAATCTGTTTGGACTAGTTTTCAAACGAATTTACAAAAACATTAATATCTCTATTGGGTGACTGGCTAAAAAACTAGCCAAGTCAGATTTTAATCACTAATGAAACAAGTCTACTGATTCAGAAATTATATAGTAACGCCTGACTTCATTATCAAAAAATATACCTACTATAGTAACGGAAATGTATTTAATTCCTAAATTCACCCAGAAATGTATGAAATAAATTATATATATTTGTTTTTGATTTCTACAACTTGGCAATCTGTGTCAACACAATAAGCCATTCAGATGGGGTGCTTTGATTTCTATCTTATCAACATCAGAAGAAATTCCTTTCATCTGGTATCACCAAATCTCACGGTATGTGTAGGGACACTATACCGTTTCAATCTGGAGTGTGTAATACTTCCTGTACCAACTAGTCTTGATGTCAGCTCATTGACATGAGTTGATATTCTCGTCTGATAGCTCTCGCTGAATCTAGGGATCTCTTGTTGTTGCTCACGTAGTAGGGGATGTTTAGCATGGCTCTCAATGTCTTGCTTTGGAATCTTTCGAGAATATACAATATCAACATAGTGTTGCTATTACTAGTGGTGCCCCACAGCTGGATTCCGTATGTCCAGATTGGTTTGAGGATAGACTTATAAATAGCTATCTTGCTTTCGTTAGAGAGGTTCGATTTGAGGCCTATTAACCAGTACATCGATCTGACCTTCATGACTAACTGTTTACGCTTGTATATGCTTTCTCCAAGTGAGTCTTTTATCAAGATGCATACCCAATTTATATTTGTATTTAGCATCTTCCATAAATTAAAATAAAAACTTTTTCCAAAAAATCTAAATAATGCAGAGCTCTATCAAATTGGTACGCAGAAACAGAACGGTTTTAAGTTTTTTTCACCGCATCACGCAAAAACTACCGGGCTGATTACGATGGAACTTCGTATGTAACACTTTATTATCGTGGGCAGCAATACTGGGTACTTTTTACCCCGAAAATGTACATATATACACGAAAAAACAAACTTAATTGTGCAGGTCAATCTCTAGACTAGGTTACTGCACCAAACGCAAAAAGTTAATCGAATGTTAGGTTGGCCGCAGTGGACTGTAATAGGGTAGATACCTAAATATTTATTTTAATATCCGTCTGGTATATAATTTTAAATCATTATACACGTATTTTTATTTTCTTACAGAAACGAATACTTTCGACGATATATTGATTTGAAATGTCGCGTGACGTCACTTCTATGTACATTTTATACGTAGAAGTTACGCTTTGACTCCTAAACTTTGATTCGTTTTATCTAAGTATCATTTTATTATACGACGAAATAAAAAATCTAAATTTTATTTTGTTCTGTATTCGTTGCATGTATCATCTATCTACACTGTGTCTTATGTCTTATGTTTAATTTCCTTTTCCTGTCGCAGGTCTGCAGGAAGAAATCCCTTAAGGGATATGCAGTACCTATGTACCTCATGTATATAATGTGTTGTCCTGTGTAATATTGTCTGTGTGGTGTAGGTACATAAAATGATAAATAAATAAATAAATAAAAATACATGTGTTATATTTTTTCAATGCCTAATTTACGGACTGATTAGTTTTTTAATTTTCATACCCTGTTATAATCCTAATTGTAGGGCTGATGGCTAAAATTAGCTTGACCTGATATTATAAATGTAAAAATAGTGAGTTTGTGTTTGTTCCTCAATCACATTAAAACGGATGAAGGGACCGGGATGAATTTTGCTATAAATAAAATATTTTGATCTCTGATCAAACATTACGATTTTCAGAGATTGTCATGCTTGCGGGTGAAATATGAGTGGCTCCTGCTAGGTAGCTCCTCGTAACGACTGCCCGAAAAAAACAAACTAATACTTAAGTTTTGCATGATTAAAGGACTACAAAAATATATTATTATTATTAGAAACAAAGAAGGAAGGAAGGTATTTATTTGACACAGATGATACCATTCATAATAACATAACGAATAAAACGAGTATAAAAAAGTAATAGAAACAAATATAAGTAATAATTCTGTACGGACTTACCTATCCCCACTTTGAATAAGCCGAGCCAGCTGAAGTAAGAGGTCGCTCCCATGTTGCCGTCGCCCAATAATATGATTTTCTGCTTGTCGCACCGTTGTGTCAGTGATTGCTCTGTCACAGACATCAGTCCGCTTAGTAGTACAATGTTTATTACCATTATAGGCTACAGTACTAAAACTAGAACAGTTCATTTCATCTAGGAATTAAAGGTATAATTGTTATTAAGCACTTACCGAATATAATAATCAAAATGCCTGAGAAGATCACAGTTCTACGCATGGTTTTATGAAGTTACAATAATTACAGCAATTGTGCACTACCAACACGCACGCCGTGACACCTTCGATGATAAAACGAATGTGACATCCGACGCATTTGGATCCGTTGTATTTATATCGGCCGGTATAGCTGGTTGTACGAACAACCATAGATGATGTAATTAATGGAGTAATCAATCCACTGCGCTAATACTTACATGTAAATGAATATTTCGCCGCAAACACATTGTCAGTAGTGGTGAGAACTAAGGCATGATAAGGCCATGCTACGAAATCTGTAGTTTCAGATTTGCCTTTTATAGGCATCATGGTTTTCTAACACTACACTCAGGCGCAAGTTTGCAACAGCAGCTCACAGGCTGAGACGTGGACACACGCACGCCGAACCTTACCAAATTGTGAGGAGGCTCAGTAGAAGATGTTGTGTCTAATTAGACAATTAATTCGATGGAATGTGTCAGATTTTTGTCTGTAAAAGAAATTTTGTTTGTTATTCTAGTACCTAACCTGTTTTGTCAGGGCCCTTTAATTTTCTAATTCTGTAGTCTGTAGCGACACTTAGATCTAGAACTGCTAATTGTTTTGTACTGCCACATTATCGTATAGAAGATGGCGACAGAAGGCTGATGACTGGCGCGCAATATTTGTCAAACATTCAAACTATGGCGAGTCGCAGTTCATTCACTTTGGTTACATGAGCGATAGCGATTTAGCACATTCAATTGTCGAGTTTACACTTATTATTTTCTGGATATCTCATACAATACTCCTCCGCATGTACTCCATATTTCTACATGATCAAAATGTACTCGAAAAAAGCCTTTAAATTTCAGGCGAGTGAAGTCACAGGTGGGAAACTAGTCTGACAATCACATTGACCCTCCATGTGTTGTTAGCTCGGTGTTTTCAAATGTATTTATTCGGATGTTTGCACTAGACTTAGTGCAATGTTGCAATAGACGCGTACCTTTAGTATCAATTACAGTGCTATGCTAAGAATTGCTACCTTCATGTCATGATATGTCATACGATTTCCTCGGAAAAATAAACAAAAATGAAACTATTATTACGAATATTTTAGTAATAAAATATATGGTATAGGAGCTAGCAACGTTTTCGAGAAAGAATTTTAGGTCAGCTGATTTTGTGATATGTCGTCCTTCTTGCACTTTCGGTTAGAGTCTGGGCTATCTGGCTGGCGGTAGCGGTTGCGTTCTTTAGTGCGCATCCTACCTGTCCAGGTAATAATCCTGGATTTTAAAAACATTTTAGAAGGCGTAATTTTTATTTTTTTGTTTTTAAATAAGTCTACCTGAAATACTTTTTTTATTGCCAGACATTTTTGACAATGCTAACTATGTGCCAGACGCGATTTTTTGTTTCTTTTTATTAAAATTTCAAAGTATTTTATTCTGTCTGTAATTTTAATATTATGTTATTTAAAGATAAAAAAAATTTAAAATAAATTTGCCAGACATTAATTCGATTGTTAAGTCTTGAATTAAAATGAAAAAGTCATGGAAAGTATTGCAGTATAATGCTATCAATCGGTCCTAACAGAATTCGGCCCAATCATTTCGCAGCTGAACTTAAAAATGTGCAATTTAAAGAAGCTTTAGTTAACTTTTTCATTGATCACTGGGGTAGTGAAGACATGTTGCCTTTCATTGGTAATAAAAACATTTACGTAAGTTTCAATAAATGTTATTCATATTACAGAGTGATAAATAACAAAGTAATTAAAACTATTGAAGAATCATTATCGTGTGAAGAACACGAAGAAGCTGATTCTAGGATTATTTTTCATATTTGTCAAATCGATTTTGACGCAGACGTTGTTATACGTTGTTATACGCTGTTCTGATTCTGATATTTTAATTATACTTCTGGGAAATATGGATCATCTGAAAGCATCTTTGAAAATTTGGATAGATATGGGTGTTGGAAATCATCAGCGTTACATAAACATCAATGAATTACACCGAATTCTTGGTGACTCTTTATGCAAAGCTTTACCATGCTTCTACGCAATAACCGGATGTGATTACACGCTTTATTTTTATTTGCTTTCATCCAGTTTGCCACCCTGTAAAGCGGAATTGCAACAGCATTTATTGAGAGTTCGTTACGTGACGAAAATTTGGAGAAATACTCATTCAAAACATCCAACATCTTTATCTCCAATAGCTTTCGGTTGGACCATTAATGGTGACAAATATGATTTTGTCTGATTTTTGGGAGATCAATTACCATCCTCAGTTGCAGATATTATTGTTCAAAGTAAGTGTGAAATGGAATATTTGTTAATAATAACTAAAATGCTTTATAACGAACAAGAAGAATTACACTATTTGTTGATCTGTCTATCATTTAACTCTAGCCAGTTTAGTGTGTGAATGATACAGAACGCAGACATACTGGCTCTTCTATGTCCTTCATTCTGTCATGTGTACCTACTATTTATTAACATTTTACTTTTTTTTTTATTTTACATTACTTTTATATTTATTACATTGATAAGTATACCATTGTTGTATCTGCATACTTATTGCATATATATGTGTGTATGTGTGTATATGTATGTATATGTATGTGTGTGTGTATGTATATGTATGTATATGTGTGTGTGGTGGGTGTGCAGATGCATTATTATATATGTGTATATATATTTTCTTGTTGTCTTTGTCTAACCATTCAACGTTGCTACCATCCGTGCGTCACTGCATGGGTGCCCACTGAAAATCAGTGCTGGGTAACCTGTATGCCTGGCTTACACTGAGTGGGTGACCCTTTTAGCATAGGCATGTTGTCAGCGTCTCTTTTCTAATTCTTCTGTTTCAATTTTTCAACTCTTATATTTTTATTACTTCCACTGTCACACCTTGATTGTCTTTTTTTTTTTTATTTTATTTATGCTGCATCGTGCCTGGTGCTAAATAAATGATTTTTCTTTCTTTCTTTCTTTCTTTCTATTTATTTTTTTTCTGTTGCAGATGATAGAGTTTTAGAAGATAACGGAAATTCCCAAGAACATGATATGAATGACACTGACAAAGACAGCGACGATGATGATGATAATGATTATGAAGATGCCTCTTTTTTTGTGACGTCACTATAGGCTGAAACAACTTGAAAAACTTAATATTTATTATTTTATAATTTTTAATTAGTAATCAGAACAATTTAAATAAAAAGTGATGTTTTTTAAATTTTAATCTAATTTTATATTCCTTTTTATGCTTAAATTTTTTTCAAACTTGCTCGGACTAGAATGATTATTATTATCTTCGAAATTAAGTTTTTCTCGGCATTATAAAAATACCGGTTATTTAATGAAATCACGGGCCTGAGCCAAGTGAGTTTCATTTAATTGAGGGGATTTGGTTCGATATTTGAATCTTATTATTATTATTATTTATTATTATATGCACAATGAAAAGTCATTTACTTTCGTAATGGTTCTCTGTATCATTCTCAACTTATTCTGCAACTGACTCTCTCGGACTACTAGCATTATACTGCAATACTTTTCATGACTTTTTCATTTTAATTCAAGACTTAACAATCGAATTAATGTCTGGCAAATATAGTTTAAGTTTTTTTTATCTTTAAATAACATAATATTAAAATTACAGACATTATAAAATACTTTGAAATTTTAATAAAAAGAAACAAAAAATCGCGTCTGGCACATAGTTAGCATTGTCAAAAATGTCTGGCAATAAAAAAGTATTTCAGGTCGACTAATTTAAAAACAAAAAAATAAAATGCCTTCTAAAATGTTTTTAAAATCCAGGATTATTACCTGGACAGGTAGGATGCGCACTAAAGAACGCAACCGCTACCGCCAGCCAGATAGCCCAGACTCTAACCGAAAGTGCAAGAAGGACGACATAATTATCACAAAATCAGCTGACCTAAAATTCTTACTTTCCAAACGTTGCTAGCTCCCGTACTAATAGCATATATTTATTTAACAAATCTTCTAAAATTACGTTATTCAATACCTACCTATTTAAAAGACTGACTCGTTGGCCGAGCGGTCGCAAGTGCGACTACCGGGCAAGGGGTCTCGGGTTTGAATCCCAGGTCGGGCAAAGTATTACTCGGTTTTAAAAAATCTCAGTAGTAGCACGTAGTCTGGAATTGTATCCGGTATATGGCAATAGGCTCGCCCCCTATTACATCCCAACTCACAATATAAATAGTGAAAAGTGGGTGTTACATTGTACAGTGGCATAATGTGCACGTCTGCCTACCCCTTCGGGGATAAAAGACGCAATGTTATGCTATTTAAAAGTAAAAAAAAATATGGTTTTTTTTAAATATACATATAAGCTACCGGTGGTTAGGCCTCCAGAGACGCAGTCATGCTAGCTAAGGAGGCGGCGGAGCGCGTGAGGGAACGAACCTCCTCACGACCCGGCCGTCGCGAGAGACACTCCGGGCGTCGGGGATCGCGAGACGATCTCCGGCCACCGTAAGCACGGGCCTGCGGACGGCGAGCACGGGTGACTCGCCGCCCGACCAGAACCAGGCCCGAGCGTACGGCGCGTCGCGTTCCGCGCGCGCCTCAAGGAGCCAACAGACTACCACAGATGGGGCCTAACAGGGCTGACGCCGATACGGAGCCGCGGAAGACTTAACGGGTTGCCGGGGCTCCGGCTCGAAGTGCAGGAGTAGGAACGGGGTGGTTTTTAGTCAGTAAGAGTCTGACACTCCCTCCCGCCTCACCCGGGCGGGAGAAGTCATTGGATGATTTTCCCCCCTCAAAAAAAAAAAAAAAAAGGCCTCCAGAGACAGAAACCTCCTCACAATGCGTGCCGTTTATAGGAGAACGGCCTTCAGTATATCAAGTCTTTGACCCATCCACATAACGCCAGCTTCCCAAGATGGGTGTTGAGCTTTTAGAAATTACTCCATTAGCTGACACGACTATTGGCACAAATTATATCTAATGAATAATTCTGGCGCAGGCAATTGTCTGAATTATTTGCCATTTCATTGAATGACTAAACTCGTAAGCCTAAAGGTCGTAAGACTCACCCCTGTATGGCCCACCGGCCAGAGACATTTTGTAAGACACGGAGTAGGCAAATAAATGTTATTCTGATTCTGATAAGCCAAAAGGTAGAGGGATTATCATTAAACCCAAGTTACTACCAAAATGGTAAATTTAAATTTCGTTCTAAATTTCGTTCGTAAATCGAAATGCCATATAAAATAAAAAAAACTAGCAGAATTGTACTGCGATATCATTTATTAAATAGGATTCGTCTATTTTTTTGTAATATTATAGCTAGACTCACAAACAGCTAAACATCCAGCAACATTCCGCTGCAGTTAGGAACTCGATTCATAGAATTTTATAGGTGTTATCGTCATTTATTTTTGTGATTGATTTTTTGGGATAAGCAGGCGGCACGCAGGCAACGAGCAGACATGGTACTGATGGTTAAGAATCGTCGTCGCCCATAAAGATCCGTAGCATGTGAGGAGTCTCGAGAGCGTTGTCGACCTAGGGCCTTTTAACCTCACTCACGACAATACATAACGTAGGTAAGCATGTCTGTCGGGCCTCGGTGTCTCCGCGTCACTCCGGTTGAGCCGGCCCATTCACGCCGTAGCGTGGCTCTCCCACGTTAAAATAATATTTCATTTCTCTTAACGCTTTATCGCTTTAACATTCGCACCACCCAATGGTCGACTGTCAGAAAATGCCTGCGGCATTAAGTCCGCCAATTTCACTGTATGTGCAATAAAATTTAATAAATAAATAAGATATACTCGAAGATATCGTTGGAGGTATTGTCTTGAATAATTTCATTATCTTCATTGAAGTCAATTTCTTCTTTAACTGCTAGTTGTGAACCTTTGTCTCTTCCTACCTGTAATTATGGATATTCATCAGTCGATAGCAAAATGAAGTCACATGTAAATGCTACGTCTGTTTATAAAAAGTGAATTCACAACTCCTTGAAGAATCCCACAAGTTACCGACTGAGAGAACATAACTATATACTAGCACTACTGCGGTGTGGTATATCAGTGCCAGGCGTTCGGGAAGGACAGTAGCGCGGTATCTGAAGTTCAGAATAGTATAAAAAAATACAAAACAGAATATTCGACTCCTGTTTGTTGTCAATGCTCATAGACTCTTTCGTTTCTCGTATCATTCTAGACAATATTTTTCATATATATTATTATCTGATGCCACCAGCCAAAGAAAAGCATCAATTTAAGATAAGGCCCTTCACAAATATCACTTTCCATCAACTAAAATAAGTATTTAAGACTTACGAGAAGTTCTTGTAGGAAAACCCTTCTTACATGAACGCATTAGTTTAGTTATTCCTCCACGGTGCGCCTGAAGTCTGGTGTGTCGTACATCTCCACCAACTCAGTGGTGGTGGAAGCAATCCAGGGCAAGTAGGGGAAAAGATCGATGAAGCGAGCTGGGGCCGCGCAGCCAGGCCCGCGGACACCGAAACCGATCTGAAAGACAGCCTGTATAGCAGTAGGCCACTAGATTTGGATACTAGTAATAAACTTTAGTATGGAGATTTTAATAAAATTTCTTCATTAGTCACCGAATTGGTCATTGAAACTGACCACATAACACCACATCAACAGGCTATAGTTAAATAGCCACTACCTACTGACTAAATGCCTCTTCTCATACGGAGACATTTTGAGCATAGCCCAAGTTTCCTTCACCGTTTGTCAGTAGTGTCTGAATAATCATAGAAAGTGCATATAGGTAACTTGGAAAAAGTGACATTAGTACTTGCGTTTGATGGGTTTCGAACCAGCTCCCTCATACATGAACACCAGGGCCACCACGACATTAAATGACCAATAGAAGATTTATTTGTACGATATCAGCAGTAAATCTCAGGCCAACAGTACCTACTGTTATTGACACAAATAGACTCCTCTTTCTACGTCGAGGGTTATACTAAAAACGCGCTTGTACCTGATCATAGTTCCGTCCTTGTGACAGGAGAAATGAACAAAAAGAATTGGAAAAGCTACGAGATACAGTAAGGGTCCGTTGAGGCGACACAAATAAGCAGACATCACGCACCATGTAGAAGACGCCTCGACTGGCGTTGGAGACGAGTGCCATACCGTTGTCCCAGACACAGTGAGTGGAGCTGTTGCGAGTTGAGTACCCACACACGTATGACGTAGGCTGACCGTTCCTAGTTGATAGCTGCCAACAGACGCTAGATGTTTAATACGGAACACAGTCATGGCTGAGGCATTAATACGTACTGAGGATATTACATAGATTGTAGGCAGGATAGTTGATGTTTCATGTGGAGCCGGCTCGACTGAAGAGTGCGTGGCACAACGCCTGAGTTGAGTTTCGTCTCGTGAGTGAGGTTTATTGGACCTCCGTGCAGTCGCTACGCACTTGTCTTTCCTCTGCTGTTGCAGTTGTCCAATAGTGTCCATTGACGTCGCAGATTGCTTATAATAATTGCCTAATCCATCAAAACGGTGTGCAATATAAACTCATTGCTTTTGCTCTTATTATTTATCTAAATTATGACTGCCTCGTTGGTCGAGTGGTCGCAAGTACGACTGCCACGCAAGGGGTCTCGGGTTCGATATAAATTAAATCCAGTAATACTTTGCCGGGTTGGACAAAGTCTGGGTTTAAAATAAAATCTCAGTATTAGCACGAAGTCTGGAAATGTTCCCGGTAGGCTCACCCCATATTACATGGCACTCATAACAAAAATAGTGTAAAGTGGGTGTTACTGTATTAATTATACATATAATAAACAAATTTTAATTTCACAAATAAAGGTTTCATTTCATTTCATTAATTTTAAATAGACTTATGATGACAAGAACTATCTTATTAGTCCACGATGTTAATGATGTAGAAAGCATGTATCCACTGCAAATATGTAGGTATGTGAACTTGTATGTTTGTAAACGCATCCACGACACAGGAGAAAATGCTTATGTATAAAAACAAATCCGTTTAAAAAAAATCACTTACGCCAGCTCTGTTGTAGAACTCATCGCAAACATTCTGCTCCAGATATTGTATCTTGTAAATGACTTTCTGTAACATCTGGTTCTCTGTAACCGATGGAATAGAATCAGATTCATTATAGAATCGTATCTATATCTATTTACATATAATAAAATCGTAGGAAAGTGAAAACTGTACATCGAATAATTTTTTAAAAGAATGCTTGAGGCGTGATCTGCAGTCAATACAGAAACCAAAAATATGGTTTTTAGAATTTTGGTCTGTTTGTCTGTATGTATGTTCGGGATGAACTCAAAAGGTGCTGCATGGATTGCATGAATATTAATGATAGGTTGGGTCAACATATTATAGGCTACATATTATCATGTTATCAATTACGGGGGAGGAGCTGTCAACCAGTATTCCACGTGGACGAAGTCGCGGGCTCAGCTAGTTATGTCTTATAGTTATTATATGTATAAAGCGGAAGAGTATGTATGTTCGAACGCGCCGGTTAGAATTGAATAATTCTTTTAAATAGGATAGTCCATTTATCGAGGAATGTTATAGGCATTTTATAATAACTATCGTGAGACATATTAAGTTAACTAAAATCGCGGGTTACTCACGTGAATATACTTAGAAAAGCTCTACTAGTTTCGAACCACAGAGGGGTTCTTCCTCATGAGCTGCGTGCGCAGTCGCGGCGATGTCGGCCGCGACCGCGAAGAGTTGGGCTAAGGTGCACATTACGGCACTTAATACCACTGTACAATGTAACATCCACTTTCCACTATACATATATGTAATAATTCTCATGTAATAGGGGGTGAGCCATTTGCCACATACCGGGCCCATTTCCGGGCTCCGTGCTACTACTGAGAATTTTTTAAACACCCAGTAATACTTAGCTCTACCCGGGAATAGACCCGAGCCCGGCCGAGCCTGGCAAGCCTATTTTTGCAAATAGCACTAGTATGCACCTCTCGTTCTTCGTTGGACGTTCAATATTTGACGGCGGCTGTGATTGGACAAAAAGAAAAGTCTTTCTACATTGGCGCCATCTAGTGAACAACAATACGATAGGCCCAACGTGAAGCTCTCCTTCGTCTTCAGAGGGAATAACAGCGGAACGTTATGACGTCATACAACGTTAACTTACCATCTGTAAAGCCAGTGAGGTACAGGTATTTGGAAGTGTTGAACGAGGAGCTCGGCAGACATATTGGATTCAACGGAACTGCAATGTAATCAGATATTTGTTCGTAAAGCATTTAAATTAATTAAAAAAACAGGTAACTAATGTAGGAAAGCTCGACCAGTTTCAAGTTAAACTAGAGTGCTTAGTGGGAGTTTGTATTACGTCAACCCGATCGAAACGTTGCCACGTGTATCCCTCTGATTGGGTAGTTAAATTAACCAATCAGAGCGCCGACGGCTATCTCGATTCGATCTCGTGAAAAGTTAAACAAAGTCGTAATAAGCGCTACTAAAATTCGTACTAAAATCTTAGTGTGAGATAGCCATGCTTTGGCACGAATGGTTCGGCTCGACCGAAGTGATACCATAGCCTTACAGAAAACCGACGTGACACAATGCTTGCGTAGTGTGAGTGAGGTTACCGGAGGCACAAGTACCCGCCTCAAATTCCTTATCCCCAAAAGGCCGGTGTCGCATTTTTAACGCCTTTGGTGTTTCAGGTGTCCATGGCCGATGCCGATTGCTTACCATCAGGGTGCTTACTCTTGAAACCAATCTCAATGTCAATGCAATTTCAATCCAATAAAATCTCAATAATTATCCAATGTCAAAACTATACAACCCCTATCGTAGCTGCTAAAGTAGCATTTAGAGTACGGAATATAAAACCAAACTCAATACCATTTAGTTCTTGAAATATCCACGCAATACGGATGCAAAAGGCGCTAGTGTTACAACTCAAGAGTACGAAATTTCACAATGTCAATGTCGATCGATCGGAATTGGATTCAAGAGTAAGCCCCCTGGTCTGCTCGTTTACCGGCTTATTGCATAAAAAGGTGCTCTAAGCGCCGACCGTCACAGATAAGTGGATTGCGTTACGTAAAACTAACTCTTACTACGAGAGCACTATGATTTAATTCACGAGTACCGTGCGTGGACGACGTCACAGTTCCTTTATATTATTTGACTTGAATAAGCCTCATAATTGGGTATTTTCGTGGGCCAAAAATTAATTACACGAAATCTTGTAGCATTTAGATCGACTCAGTTTGTAGGTGAAGCTGTTAATCCGACAGAAGGCAATAATTTGTGACAATATTGCTTTCAAGGATCCATACACAATAATATCATCATCATCAGCCCTTTGCCTTTTACTAAGGAGCATATACTTCTCCCATAGCACAGAAGTAAAGTTGATATTAGAATTTGAACCACCACTCCAGGAGATAGAGTTTAAACTCACAGTCGTTCACATCTTCGACGTCCAGCTCGACTATGGCGATGGTGTTGACGGTGGAGTACTCGTACTCCGGGTGCGTGGAGTAGGATTTAGGCGGGACCGCCCATTCGGCGCCCTTCGCAGGCACGAACATTGCCTTGGTGTTTCTCCTGGTAAAGCAGATATTTTTTTTTTCATTTTATAGAACCCCCTATAAGTAAAAAATGTAATTCCTTTTCATCAGTACGAAATGTATCATTATCAAGGTATCTAAATCGTCCTTTTATACGACATACATTCCCGCGGAGAATCTAACGGGTTACCGAGGCTTCGGCTCGAAATACATGAGTAGGAACGGGGTGGTTTTTAGTCAGTAAGAGTCTGACACTCCCTCCCGCCTCACCCAGGTGGGAGGAGTCATTCGATGATTTTCGCCCTTAAAAAAAATACGACATACATTGTCTAGTTTCATTGGCGGACAGACTGACAGACTATTAATTATTTTGTATTTCTTGACATTTCAAAAGTACCAAATAGTGGTTTAATTGACTTTGAGAATTAATAAAAACCTATATCAGAAAATATCTAGTCAAGAAATATAAATAGCAAATGACTCCATTTCTTTCAGTTTAATTAACCCTTCGTGGGTCACGCGGGAATCAATGTATGTATTTTGTATTGTGTTGTAGCGGAGGTTTATGACGCTCGCTTCTCATGCAAGAGAGTGCGGGTTCGAAACCTGCCAACGGCAAGTACCAATGTGACTTTTTCCGAGTTATATATACTTTGTAAAGATTATTTAGACACCACTGACGAACTCTGAAGGAAATCTGGACTTATACTTAATTTCTAATGATTAATGCTCAAACCTTCTCCGTGTGAGAAGAGGCTTTGCTCAGCAGTGGGCATTTATAGGCTGTTGATGATAATGATGATGAGTCAAGAGGTTAAATAGATTTGTCTTCGTGATCGAAATCCGTGACAGATTATACTTACTCAAACACATGTTGTGGTATCTTTACGATGTCATCAGCGTTGGCCAACACGTGCTTAGGCTTCACGAGGACGATCCCAGTCAGTGCTGTAATCCACTTCTTGTTTTCATCTGTACCAGGAACCATACTTCAGTCGTATCAAACTATAATCTAAAGCCTCAACTACATTAAAAAAACCAAATTCGACTCGCTCTTTTTTTGGAAGTCGGTTAGTTAGTAAATTAAAACCGCCTCCAAAGTGTAAAAACTCTTTTCTGAAAACTACATACATCATAATCGATTCAGCCAATCGCTAAAAATCACGCACAAACATACCATATAATAACATAAATTATTGTACCTATAATTAGCTTCTGCCAGCGGCTTCGCTAGCGTTCCCGTGGAATAAAGCCTGTGTGTCATTGCAAACATCTTCACCCCTATTCCGATTTTATGACGATCCCTTCTGATGATTTTTTTTCGTTTAACAAGATCAATACGTCACCCCGTTTAGCCCTGTGATTCGTTGGCTCATTGTAGTAGGCCAATCAGAGTGCTTTTGTCACCGGCGTGTCGACTTTGAACGTAAAATAAAATAGTAGATACTAAACCCTCGGAAGGCTAAAGTCGATAATCGGAAATTTTGAGATCTGCTGAATAAGTACGAAAATTCCGAAAACTTATTATGTATATAACATCATGTAATAGGGGGTGAGCCTATTGTCATATACCAGACACAATTCCAGGCCCCGTGTGCTACTACTGGGATTTAAAAAAAGCCCAGTAATACTTTGCCCAACTCGGGAATGGTATCCGAGACCCCCTGACACGCGAATACATCATTCACGTCTACCGTCAATCGCGCTAGCGGTCGGACGTACATTATGGATAGTGTCGGTGACTCAGTCCCGGGCGCAATGACTACGAAAGTAATTAAGTGTACGACATGTAATATTGTGATATGTGAACTGTTGGCATTTATACAGAATAAAGTGGACGTGATGGACGAAGAAGGACTAGTGAGGCTGTGTGTTACCGCCTTCTCGGAGGAGGACATTGAAACAAGCAAGAATTTACTGTTTTCGTCAGTATCAACGCGGCATCGTAAAATATCGAGGAAGAAAACTGGTAAATCACAGCGAAATATATTTGATATGATATCGCTTTTCAAGCAAACGGATCCTGAGCATGTGCCAATATTCGTAGCAAAAGATTTGCATAAACTCCCGCCTGTGACATTTGATCATATTGACGCAACCAGGACGCTAAAAGAAATATTGACTATCCAAAATGAAATAAGAATCATGAAGGATACATTTGTCACTGAGAAACAATTAAGTGAAATTCGAAATGAATTGCAAAATTTAAAGCAGACTTCAATCGTTAATAATTTTGATATGAATATTAACCGCAGAAGAGGCGGTGGAAGTGGAATTGACAGCTTTTGTTTCGACAGTGGGCCGGTAGGTCTACCGCCTGTTATAGAAAAAATGCAAGTACCGACTACCAACGAGAGTGACAACTCTAGTCCATCTGCCGGTGAGGTACAGGCATCTCCCTCGCCCATTTGTGTTTCTGGAATCGCGTGTTCGCTCGCACTCGTTAGCGAACCAAAGCAATGTGATGAAAACACGACGATTGTACCCGAACGAGACCGAAGCGCGCGCGCATCGAGTGAGTCACAGCGGCCTACGGGTGCATCGGATAGTGAGTGGTGCAAGCAAAAAACGTTAGCGGAAATTTTAACACCAGCGGAAAACCGGAAAAGAGATAAAGTAGCTGAAGAATGGCAAACCGTGCAAAAAAAGAGGTCAAGAAATCAGCTGCAGGGATGCGAAGGCAAGGCTATCATAAAACCAGACGTTAAGTTTAGAGCAGCAGAATTGGAAATTCCTCTCTTTATAAACAGAGTGGATATGGCTACTAGGCCAATAGATATTATTGAGTACATACAACAGAAGACGAATACAACTGTTACTTTGAAGAAAATTAATATGGCGAAACAAAAACGCTATGCGGCGTACAAGATATTTGTACCACACACTAAATTAGCAATGTTTCTTAATGATAACTTGTGGCCAGAAGGTATTCAGTTCAGAAAGTTTATCTATTTTAATAGAAAAACTTATGACAAAAACAGAGGAAATAGAATAATATATAATGACATGACATTAAATGACGATGGATGTACACCACAACCACAGTAACATAAACAACATGATCAATACCAACACAGATCTTGTTAGTTTCAATTGTAGGTCGGTATCCCGCTCAATGGAGTGCGTAAGAAGTCTATGCCGATCAGCTGACATAATAGCGCTGCAGGAGACGTGGTTGCAGCCGCAAGATATACCGGTCCTGGGCACGATTGATGATGAGTTCGAGTATACAGGAAAGTCTGCGATAGACACCAGTGCCGGTGTGCTGCGGGGACGGCCGTATGGAGGCGTCGCTTTACTTTGGCGGAAAAACATATTTCAAGCAGTGTCGGTCATACAGTGTGTTAGTGCGCGTATATCGGCAATAAAAGTGTCGTGTCGGGACAGATCAATGTTGGTGTTCTCGGTGTACATGCCGACGGACTCAGCTGACAATCTTGCCGAGTTTACGGAGTGTTTAGGCGAAATGTCGGCTACAGTGGAGGAATCTAATGTGGACTGTGTGTTTATGTTGGGCGATTTTAACGCACAGCCCGGTGAGCGGTTCGGCGTTGAACTGTCTGACTTTTGCGTGGAACAGAAGTGGCGCTGTGCGGATGTTGAAATATTAGGACTTTCATCGGACTCATATACATACGTAAGTGACATTTTTGGATCTCATAGCTGGTTAGATCACTGTATTGTATCTGAAGCGGCGTGGACAGCGGTAGTTAACGTAAAGATATTGCATGGTGTTTATTGGTCGGATCATATTCCATTACAAGTTACCTGTAACTTTAACGTACTTAAGGTTAAATACAGCTGTCACGTTAGCGAACGAAATAAAATTGTGTGGGGGGAAAGAGACTTGAAACAAATTGAAATGTATAAAAAGTTATGTGCAACAAGTTTAAAAGAAATTGATTTTCCCTCTGAATTTATTAACTGTTGTGACAATTTATGTACTATTGCTAACCATAGATGCGTTATTGATAAAATGTATTCCAAAATTGTTGACATATTAAGTAAAGCATCATTAATTAGCTACTCTGGGCCGGCACGAAACAAAAGAAAGCCAGTAATAGGGTGGAATAAACATGTTCGACAGGCGCATTTGGAGGCTCGACGTGCTTATCAAAATTGGGTGCTATGTGGTGAACCTAAATTCGGTCCTGTTTATTGTAACATGAGAGAAACGAAACGAGTATTTAAAAGTAAACTGAAGTGGTGTCAGGAAAATAGGGAACAAATTAAAATGAACATTATAGCATCCTGTCATGACAAGAGAGACTTCGGTAAGTTTTGGAAGCACACGAACCAGCTGAGGTACAGGTCGAGCCTTCCTGCGAGTGTTGAGGGTGTTAGCGAGCCTGCAGCCATCTCAAACCTATTTAAAAACCATTTTGAGGAAAGGTCCCCGTTGGGTGCAGCGGGAGGGGCCGCGACAACTAGGGATTCTGCGATGGGGTCGTTGATAAGGGTTTCAGCTAAGGAAATCGCGGCAGTGTTGAGAGACATGAAGCGTGGGAAATCACCTGGGCACGATTCTCTGAGCATCGAGCATTTACAAAATGCAGGTGTTCATATGCCCAGGGTACTTGCTTTATTTTTTAATTTATGTTTCTCACACACGTACCTTCCGCACGACCTAATGAAGACCTTGGTTGTGCCCATCATTAAAAATAGAACTGGGGATGCTTCTGACATAAATAACTATAGGCCAATATCGTTGGCTACAGTAATTGCGAAGGTGTTGGACGGTGTGCTGGATAAACAGTTGAATAAACATCTGTCGCTTCACGACGCCCAGTTTGGATTTAGGGCTGGTCTGTCCACTGAACACGCTGTTCTTTGTCTCAAGCACACAGTTCGATACTACACGGATAGGAAGACTCCTGTGTATGCCTGTTTTCTGGATTTATCGAGGGCCTTCGACCTGGTGTCCTATGATGTTTTATGGAAGAAGCTGTATGGTGAGACGACGGTTCCGGGTGAGGTTATTGAGTTGTTCAAGTTTTGGTATGGCCATCCAACCAATATGGTGAGGTGGGCGGGTTCGCTATCGGATCCGTATGGACTGGAGTGTGGGGTGAGGCAGGGCGGCCTGACTTCGCCGAAACTCTTCTGTCTATATGTGGATGGGCTGGTTCGTGAGCTCTGCAGCACTATGGTAGGTTGTTCAATCAACGGAACACTTGTCAACAACATTAGTTATGCCGATGATATGGTGCTTCTGGCCCCATCGATCAGCGCCCTCAGGACGCTGTTGTCGGTGTGTGAGCGATATGCCGAGGCCCAGGGTCTTAGATATAATGCAAGGAAGAGCGAGTGTCTACTCTTCAGGGCAGGTACTAAAACTTATGATATACCACCCGTTGCACTTGCGGGGACTGCT
Organism: Spodoptera picta; assembly: GCA_038387885.1. Classification (NCBI taxonomy): domain Eukaryota; kingdom Metazoa; phylum Arthropoda; class Insecta; order Lepidoptera; family Noctuidae; genus Spodoptera; species Spodoptera picta. The sequence continues at coordinate 222,431 of JAZHFQ010000718.1, read as the reverse complement.
TTGGAATGGGTCACTTCTTTCAAGTATCTGGGGCACTGGGTCACTGACACACAGACTGATAGTAAAGACATGGAGAGGGAACGTAGGGCGCTGTCAGTCAGGAGCAATATGTTGATCCGCAGGTTTGCAAAGTGTTCTCATGATGTGAAGGCTACACTTTTCAGGGCATATTGTCAATCTTTTTATACCTGCAGCCTATGGGTCGACTACACGCAGAGGGCTTACAGCGCCTTGCGAGTCCAATATAATAACGCGTACAGGGCACTGTTGGGGCTGCCTCGACACTGTAGCGCATCGGGGATGTTCGCTGATGCACGCATAGATGATTTCTACGCAATCATAAGAAAGCGTGTCGCCTCCCTGATGCAGCGGGTGCGGGGCAGCGCCAACAGTCTTCTGATGACCGTGGCGGATAGGACTGATGGCCTTATGCTGAAACACTGGACGAAGACGCAAGTGTTGCCTACAAACCGTGCCCAGAAGTAGTGAAAGTCAGCATACTGCTGACTTTCTTTCATACTTGTTACTATATTATCATTATATTACTTATGACAAATTATTTTAATTTTATATGATGAGGTTTGATGTACTAATACTAGTTTATAAGTTGTAGATATCTTTACTAACCATATGGATTGTATTATCTGAATAAATAAATAAATTATTATTATTATTATTATTATAAAACGGCTGAATCAGCCGTTTTAACGTGATAGAATAACAAACATATACAGTAATTACACACCTCTATTTTCCCGTTAAAGGAGTGGGGGGATAATTTAATACATGTCGAATTGAAAGAAGACAAATACATCTCTAAAAAGCGCATTCCAATCGGGTCAGTAGTTTTCATGTAATTCGTGCACAAATATACAGACAGACAGAGAGAACCATAGATATATTAAAGAAGAGAACAATGATCAATCCCCAAGCGGGCGGTGATCACTCTCCACTAATACCGTTATATACCTTATTTCCGATCTTTAAAGTAGTCTCACTTTTGAATGAACAAATTTTGGTTAATTATACCTATCAAGTGATTAAAATGATAGAGGTACATATTGTGTGGCCCATGGTGTCGGTGGTAGAAATATTGTATGGCAATATACTAACATGAGACTACTTTGAGCATTCCGAGCCAGTTGAACACTCCGGACTGGCCGAAGTTGCCCTCGGCAACGTGCGCCGTCGTTGCCTCGTCGCAGCGACTTGCTGACGTCTCAACTATAAGAACAACAAACATACATACATATATAACAACATGCATATATACGAAGTGGGAGAGTCATATTGTACCTCGGCACAATTGGGCCGGCTCGACCGGCTTCACTGAAGCAACGCTTGTATTGTGTTTCGCCGTATGAGTGCGGTACCTGAGGACCAGACCTTTCTTCCCATCTCCAAATCCCTAATCCTCAGATCGCTAATTCCAAAAGGCCGGCCACGCACTTGTAATTTGAAGACAAGACAAAGCGAAATTTAAATTTCGGGCACTATTGGGTAGTTTCCAGGGTATCAAAATTAAAAATCTAATTAGTCCGTCAGTTAGATAATGAAAAAATATTAGACATGTATATTTTTTTTATTTTCTCGTATTAAGTTGCAATACTTAGATAAAATGGCGCTAAGTTTAGGAGTGGGAGATTGTTACGTCATAACGTGCTACAACATATGGCACGTTGTGACGTCACACGATATTTCAAATTAATTTATCGTCGAAAGTATTTCATTTTGTGAGAAAAATACGTGTCTAAAGTTTTAAATTAATCTAGGTACCAGACGGACATTAAAATAAACTTTAGGAAACTGCAATATTCGTAAATGTATTAGATATTATTTCAAAAAACTTTTATCTAATTTACAATAAATATGTATGCTTTTATAGCACTGGAATGTCATTGATATAATTAAACAACTCACCGAGAAACAGAAGTAATAGTTTACCCGGCAGCTTTCCTCGCATAGTTGCAGACGTACCACCTAGTCGTACCATGTGTATCGTGCCACAGAGCTACCCGAACTCATTCACTCGCGGTCGACCGTGTAATTACTACAAGTGGTATATCATTAATTAGTCATAAAGTACTCGCGTGGAATTTACAAGATAAGGCCGCAGCCTAAATTTTTCGCGATTTCATTAAATTATTGAAATAATAACTATCAGTCTGCCTCGTTGGCTAAGGGGATCTCGGGTTCAAGTTGGGCAAAGTATTACTGGGCTTTTTTTAAATTCCAGTAGTAGCACGGGGCCTGGAATTGTGTCTGGTATATGGCAATAGGCTCACCCCCTATTACATGATGTTAAATAATAAGTTTTCGGAATTTTCGTATTCAGCAGATCTCAAAATTTCCGATTATCGACTTTAGCCTTCCGAGAGCTTAGTACTATTTTATTACCGACTTCAAAAAAAGGAGGAGGAACTATGTTCGGCTGATTGTTTTTTTTTTTTGTTTGTTCGCGCAGTTCTCCGTCATTTGTGAACCGATCTCCCGAGATGGTCCCATTTCCATGAGATCAGGATCTGATGATGGGATCCTAGGGAAACCGAGGGGAACTTTCGAAAATTCTATAGGCGAGTAATGCGTCTATTATGTTTTTCAATTAGGATTTTTAAACACTACAATTTGATATGGGTCTGGAGTCGACTCCAGACTGACTCGATCATCAGGTCGACCTGATGATGGAGCCGATAGACAGTCGAGGGAACTCCTCAGCGGTTTATATTAACTACCTTGTGTTTGGGCTTGATTAATTTCAAAGTCAAAGTCAAAGTCAAAGCATTTATTTCAATTAAACCATAGTTTGTTACTTTTGAAACGTCAACAAATACAAAATAAATAATAGTCTGTCAGTCAGTCAGTGAAATTAGGTGAAGCTAGGTGCTCATTCCAAAACGTAGATTCGAATGGAGAAGAACGAGCAAGAAACTCCATTCGTTACTCTTTAAAAAAAAAGTATATTCTACAATGTCTCTGATATTATATTTGTATTGATGAGGACTTTACACCTAGGTAATTGTTAAGGGAACTCCTCAACGGTATACTGTAACTACCTTGTGTTTGGGCTTGTATAATTTGTATTGATTAGAACTTTGCACCTACGCCGGTGACGTACAGCGCTCTGATTGACCTACTACAATGAGCCAACCAATCACAGGACCCGGGGTGACGCTTTGATCTTGTTAAACGTAAACAAATTTATACGCTCCGATGAAAAAAACTGATGTTTAATCTTCACTTTACTGCATCAGTAATTACCTACCAATACTTTTTTTATTTTTCAAAGTACTGCCTTCATTGTTCATTCCGCGGAGTACGCGTGTGGTCTTAAGGGATAAAATAAAGCAAAACTCTGTGGGTGACTCCTTAAGGTACTCGCAAAATCTTTCTTACTTACTTGAGCCTAATAGAAATACGTTAAATATTTATAACAGACACGAGGTGCGAGTAATTAGCGTGCGCCGCCATGTTGGAAGTCAGAGACAATCGCCACTAAATCACGCTGGACTCATTTACATCGTGCCCTTGTTTTGGTATTTAAACTCTGTTTAAGAGGAAAATCTGTTGACCCACCACTCGTACGGTATGAGGCAGATGTGACGAACAACTTAACATTCGACAAACTTATATTTGCGTTTGGTACAGAAACTGTATCTAGAGATTGAGCTGCACAATTAAGTTTGTTTTTTCGTGTATATTTTTTCTCGGGATAAAAAGAACTGAGTGCTGTGTCCAGAATAATAAAGTATAATCATACCAAGTTTCATCGTAATCGGACTGGTAGTTTTTGCGTGATGCGTGATGCGTAAACAGACAGACATACAGGCAGACAGACAAATGAAACCAATTTTATCTACATTTTTGGGTTCGGTGTCCATTTAGTAACACCCTCCACTAGTTATTTTTTTATTATTTGCATGCACATAATTTACACTTCGACGGTTTTCTTATATGTTTAGAATATAATACTTTTTTATTAAAACGCCTAAAATTTTGAAGTGTTTGCAGTCGCTTTACGCGCTAATCTCCAGAACTACTGGTACGAATTGAATAAATTCTTTTATATTGAGTAGTCCATTTATCGAGGAAGACTATTGGCTATGAAACATCACACGACAGAGCCAAGCAGAGCGGGTGAAACCGCGCCGGAGTCAATAATAACATGCAAATATGTGTGTTTGTCACAAGTGACGTGGACAATTGGCCAGTGCACAGTCACCTCGCAGTTGTTCAAACGATATTTTTCTTCTTATTCAATTTAGGTTGATAAAATCTTGATTTATTTGCACTTATCCACTTCAATGCTAATTCATAATTTTTAGACTACTGAGTTGGTTTTCGCTGCCGTGGGTCGGCCTACTCATTTAATATAGTTACATACATGTATATAATTTCGTCACGCCTTTTTCCCATTGGTGTAAGCAGCGATAATGTTTGGTTACAGGGAGAAGTTATGATCTGAAACACATTGGCTACTTTCAATCAAACGGGAACAAGGCGATGTTGCTGGCACAAACTAGAATGTTATATATAAAAGCCTCTATGCTTTGCATTGTCTTTGGTTTGGTTTTTTTTTTAAGGGGGGAAAATCATCGAATGACTGCTCCCGCCTGGGTGAGGCGGAAGGGAGTGTCATTTTTTTAATGGGACAAGCCCGCCACAACCTCCCAAAACTGCTGCAACTCCTGTAAGCCAGGATCTACAGTAGATACATCCATGAAAACACCGGAACACTGAAGTCCGGCGCGTCCCAGGGACATGAGTAACTGTCTTGGTTCCCGCAACGAAGTGAATCAGAAGATATTATAAGAGGAGAAGAAGAAAAAACTATGGTTTTCACTTCCCTCGGTGAATTACTGCAGGAGACAGAATGAATTAAGCCTAAAGGCACAAAGAAGAGACTGTACAACTGGGTGAAGCCCAGTCGCCAAGCACCACGGAAATTTGACTAAAAACTAAGTGGGTCCTATGTGTGAGCTGTTATACTTGCTTCCAATAATAGGTATGGCAAAAACGTCTAAACGCACGGAAATTCGTTCTAGATTCCACAAGGTCCGTATAATAAACTACACCTGACGAAACAATCAAATTATTTAACATAGTGTTACGTTCATATTGCCAGAGATCACACTCCCAGAGTATGTGATGGGCCGACTGCTCGTATCGCAACTCCTCTGTCGAACATTGGCACCATGGTGAATCAATAAGTTTAAATGAGAACAATTTGCTTTTAAAGTTGCCGTGGCCAGTAAGAAATTGGGCAACACAGTGATCCACCTCCAACCATGTCCTCTCCAGTCGCTCATGCACGGATGGGAAGAACTGATACAGATGGCGGCCCTTAATAGAAGTTGCCCATCTACACTGCCATTCGGTTATAAGCTCGCCCCAAACGTCCGTCACTGGCTTAAACAATCTATCAATTTTATTTCTATCACGTTGTGCTAGAAAGCTTGCTGACAAATTAGGCCTCGCACTGTAGTACATAGCAGCACGTCGTTGCACCTCAAGATCTACCGGAAGGACGCCTGTGAGCACAGGTAGGGCCTCAGTGCTAACCGTCCTATAGGCCTTACACAGGAAAATCAAGGCTAGACGCTGGCCATGGAGAAGTTTTCGCCGTACCGCGCCTATTGTGGTCCTATCAGCCCAGACAGGTGCCCCGTAGCACACGCATCCTAGGTAAGTTGCTCCGTATATGATCCTAAGCGTAAGAACAGAGAGACCCCAGGTGGCTTTGGAAATTCGCGTCAGCGCATAGAAGTTATTTTTGGCTTTCTGACTAATAGCCTTAATATGTTCAATGAAAGAAAAGTTTTTTTCCAATACTAGACCGAGGTAACAAACAGACTCCTTTCGTTTTACGGAAACATTGTTAAATTTAATAGACGGCCATGACTTTAGATTTCCTTTAAGCAATAGCTGGTAAGTTTTATGGGGTGCAAAAGTCAAGCGATTTCGTTCGCCCCATCGCGAGATCCTACTGAGACAGTCTTTAGCCAGATACTCCAGTCCGGCGCGGGTATTTGATTGTACTAGCAAAAGGCCATCATCCGCATATCCAGTCAAAGTACAGCCACAAGGAAGGGGAATCGCGAGCAAATCATCAAATCCTAAATTCCACAAATACGGTCCAATAACGGAGCCCTGAGGACATCCCATTGATAACGACTTCGACCGAGAACAATGACCAAGCTTCAGTTTAACGGAACCGTGAAGGAAATACGTGTATATTAATTTATATATGTTACTAAAACATCCACGACCTTTCAGTTTTAAGAGTAACATTGGCCACCATGCGTTATCAAAGGCAGCGGAAATGTCCAGAAAAATGCCTACTATATACTTGTGTTCAGACGAATTTACCATGGATCGGACAGAAAGAGCCGCGTCGACAGTAGACTTTCCTACAGTGAAACCAAATTGATTGTTGTGGAATTTTGGTCCACCTGGCAGTAAACGAGGAACGATAAGTCGCTCAAGTAGTTTCCCTAAAGATGGTAAAAGCGTGATAGGCCGGTATGACTTAGGGTCATGGGGGGGTTTATTTCCATTTTTAGGGATTATGCTAATGAATCCACGTCGCCATACACGAGGAAAGACACCTTCCGCGATACAACGGAAGGGAGTGTCAGACTCTTACTGACTAAAAACCACCCCGTTCCTTCTCCTGCATGTCGAGCCGGAGCCCCGGTTACCCGTTAGGTTCTCCGCGACTCCCGTTAGGTTCTCCGCGAGACACAGGTGTCATAAGAAAAACGTCTATTAAAATATCATACTTACCTACAAATTGAAATATTTCATAGAATGCATGTTATTCGATAATTTATAGTGTTGTTACTTTTAGTTTTTAATATAAGTGAGAATATAAGTGAGGATCGACGGGCTAAAGCAGTGACAATTAATTGTCGATTCTCTGTTCTTATAGGTTTGTATTCCGAGGTTGCTTAGTTTATTATTTTTAATTAAAATATTGTTATTTTATTTAAATAAAACTCTGTTCTTATAGATGAATCATATTATTTCATTGCTGTCTCGAATCCTCATCTTATATCGACAAGCAAACCAATAGACACTTCAAGTCTATCCCATCAATAAAGGTTAAGAAATGTACATGATTTACTTGCCCGTTGTGTCTGTACAATAAGTCTGCATCATTATCTCACATCCGTTTCTACTTACGATAGCGATCCCAAGCCGAGTCGGTCAGTATCGACACTGCATCGCATCGCATCGCATCGCTAAATTACGTATTGTTTGTGTTACAACTGCATGGTTGACGCAATAGTTGGGTGACCGGCTGCTGTACAATGTGTCACGGAATTGATTCCAATTTTCTGCGCAAATGACCAATACTAACCGTACTACCAGACGAAGGGCAGGACACCACTAATATATGGTGGACATTCCACCCTTTCGCACGAAGCTGACTGCCTCTTAGGCCGAGTGGTCGCAAGTGCGACTATCGGACAAGAGGTCTCGGGTTCGATTCCCGGGTCGGGCAAGTATTACTGGGTTTTTAAAAATCTCGCATCCAATCCGCATTACCACGCATTACGCTGTCTGCTGCAGTTTATGTGAGACTCGACCTCATCGCTGACTCGTGTCGTAGGTATAACCTATACAAGTACCATCTATGTCATGTACATACTAGCTAAAACTATAAAACTTCGTCTGCGTCTTTCTAGAATAAAAGTAGCATACATTACTCCTTAGTACATTTGCTCCTTGCCCATAAAAGGCCCGTCGAAATCGATCCTGCCGTTTCAGAGATTAGCCAGTACAAACAGACTATCAGACAAAATTTTTAAAAAGTTTTATTTTGGTATGTGTGTCGTATGTATATTCAATATGCATGTAATAAAACGCAGTTATTTCAATATTACAAACATACACTCCAATTTTATTTATCTGTATAGATTATTTATTGCGTATTTCACTCCTATTTCTTTTGAAAGATGATGCAGTAGGTAACAAGCTCCGGCCACCGTAAGCGCGGGCCTGCGGACGGCGAGCATGGGTGGCTTCCCGTCCGACCAGAAACAGACCCGAGCGTACAGCCCGTCGCGTTCCGCGCGCGCCTCAAAGAGCCATCAGACCACAACAGATGGGGCCCAATAGGGCCGATGCCGATTCGGAGTCGCGGTGAACCTAACGGGTAACCGGGGCTCCGGCTCGACGTGCAGGAGAAGGAACGGGGTGGTTTTTAGTCAGTAAGAGTCTGACACTCCCTCCCGCTTCACCCATTCGGGAGCAGTCATTCGATGATTTTCCCCCCTTAAAAAAAAAAGGTAACAAGGATTGAAAAGGGAATGTTACGATGGTTTGGACATGTAGAAAGGATGGATGAAAGTAGAGTAACGAAAGAAGTATACACAGCGGATATGCAATGGGGCCGTCGGTAGAGGGCGCCCTAGACGGACATATAGTGACCAGATTGGCGATATATTAAAGAAGGGCCAAATTAAAAGTACCCTTAACCGACGAGCATGCATAAAATGATTGAAGACTGTTGATGAAGCGAAAGAGGTATGTAGGAATCGTAGTAATTGGCGTTTCATAGTCTCTGCCTTCCCCCATGGGAGACAGGCGTGAAGTTATGTATGTATATCTGTCACCCCTTTTTCGATCACCAAACTTCGTAATAAATGGAATTACGGTAGGAAATCTGTAAAGTTTCGGACGAAATTTTGTTTTCGTCAAATTAAAGTACACCTAGTTATATACATATTCACTACACAAAAGAGTTGAAAACATAAATTTCATAGACTACTATCATAGAAAAAATCTTCTTTCAACTCTTTAACAACAAATAATAAAGTCAATAATAAATAAATTAGTACCTACCTTAAATAAAAACGTCACGATCGGAATTCGATTCAACCAAATCACCTCAATAAATCTACAGAGAGAACATCCCTCAACAAATATCTACAACTAATTACAACTCCGAAAACGATTAAATCTATTGTACTTGTTAATTATGACGTCATACATCAACCCCAAAACGCCGGCTATTAAATAATCATTATAAAACGAGAGGTCTATCGGACACCGCGGGATGAAAATGTAGATAACTCAAAGAAATGGGTCGTTATTGTCACATTATTCAAACCCGTCCCCGGAGGAAGTATTAAGTGTCACGCAGCGGTGAGCGATAGTCGGGAGAGCGGGTTGGTGTCCATTGACACACGGTATTATTGTAACCTGTGGAGTGTGGGAGAGCCATGCTTCGGCACGGAGGGGTAGACTCGACCGGAGTGACGTCACGGCCTCGCGGAAACACAGCGTGAAATAATTCTTTCATTGTCTTACCATGTGAGTACTACTGTGAGGCTACCGAAAGTCGCCCCTCCCCAATCCTCAAATCCCTAAACCCCAAAACTTGAAACTCCTCTGTTGTTCCGGGTATCTAAGCGCGCAGCCGATCAGCTGATCCGTCTGCTCGTTTGCCGTCGTATAAATATAATAATAATTTTGGCTAAGCAATGTATATTGATGTCTAAATACAGCTGCCTTGTTGGCCGAGTGGTCCTCATAGTGACTGCTAGGGGTCTCGGGTTCGATTCCCGGGTCGGGTAAAGTATAACTGGGTTTTTAAACAAATCTCAGGAGATGTGCCCGGTATATGGCAATAGGCTCACCCCCTATTACATGGGACTCATAACATAAATAGTGATGAAAAGTGGGTGTTACGTTGTACAATAGCATTAAGTGCCGAAATGTGCACCTCTGCCTACCTCTTCGCGGAGATGAAGGCGTAAAGTTATGTTACATTTTCGATTTGGAACAGATCAGCGTCAACCCATTTCCTTCCATTATGCCAACCGCAGTGGTAATCACTTTATTTATGTAACGAAATTAAATACAAAAGTGTTAATTGAATTCTAATTTTTTTTATTCTGCCATTATAATGACTGATACCTGAATACACATCTGTCGGCCATTTAAACTTATGATGGGTTGTTGAAACCGTCGGATAACAAAGATTGAAGTGGCTGAGACGATGAAATAAGTCGATGATTCACTTTAATTAACTTGAATAAGTATATTTAAAGAATAAATCGTGCGTTGTATAAACGCTTTAGATAAATGATTTAACCAAATTTAAAAAAGTAGTTAACCGATTTACAAAAAAAATTGGTTCTCAGTTTGTGCGCGACTATCTCGAGATTGGCTATCACTTTGATGCGGTTTTCAGAAAGTGTTTGTTACAATTGGGAGAAGATTTTTAAAATAATTAACTAGCTACTTCCGCGCGGTTTCACACAGTCTGCTCAGCTCCTATTTGTCATAGCGTGTTGTTTTATAGGCCTGTAGCCATCCTCGATAAATGCGCTATCTAACACAAAAAGAACTATTCAAATCAGACTTGTAGTTACGGAGATCAGCGCGTTCAAACAAACAAACTAAAAAACAAATTCTTCCGCTTTATCTATACTAATATTATAAAGAGGTAAAATTTGTAAGTTTGTAAGTTTGTATGCAAGGGGTAATCTCTGGAAGTAATAATCCAATTCTAAAAATTATTTCTATAATTAATAAATTGTTTCTATAACATGTATATTTACCGAGCTATCACAAGTTTTGCCTAGCAAGTCGGAAAAAAAATCCTCATAAAAAAGAATTATTTGCGTGCGCTGCCTAAACTATAAAAGATAGAACCATAAAATGTTCTAATTAATTGTAGATCTTATAAATATCTACAAAAAAGTCCGCGACACACTATACCTATCTAGGTCCAGTAAGGCACAACTAACATTTTTTAAGAAAAAATCTTTAATTTTTTTTTGGACTACATTTCAATACATTTATTTCACTCATGCTATTAATCCTTATCAAAATATTTTATTTCATCACTAAGTACAGTTTATGAAGATAATACTCGGTCTTTAAATGATTAAAATCGGATAATTGGTTTTGAAGTTATGGCGAAATTAAAATATTACGATTTTTTCTGTACGGCCCGTTTCGAAGTGAGTACCTATTGCCAAGGCGGGAGGGGCGCAGGGTTAAGGCCGGTATATTAATATGTTTATTAAGCGTGCGCTACCTAAACAGTTGCTTAAAATTAAAAACTATGTAGGTCTCCTGGTTCGTCTTAATTATTTCTACAAAATGTCCGCGATACCATATCTCTATCTTTTCTATTTTATCTTTTATACTTCTTTTATTGCATATTTTTTTTTATTTTTTGGCATACTTACGTTTGCATGATTGTTTGACCAACAAAATATTAATTCTTATGGCAATAAATTATTACAAGAACATCATGCAGATAAGATTTGCCATACATCTTTTGCCTTTACTATTAACAAGTCCCAGGGACAAACATTCTCTTTGGTTGGCATTGACCTACGAAAAGAATGTTTCTCCCATGGGCAATTATATGTTGGTCTATCAAGAGTGGGATCATCCGAAAACCAGATAATTTTGTTACCAGAAAATAAAACAACCTCACACATTGTTTATAGAGAAGCTTTAAATTAAATAGATACCTACTTAAATCCTAATTAATATTTCCTAATCCTAACTAATATTATAAATGCGAAAGTAACTCTGTCTGTCTATCTGTGTATTTGTCTTTCCTTCGCGCCTAAACTACTGAACCGATTTGGATGAAATTTTGGTACAGACAGTTTAGAACTCGAGAAAGGACATATATAGAATGGTTTTAACCCAAAAATCTCGAAAGAACTGGCAGTCACTATTCCACGCGGACGAAGTCGCGGGCAGAAGCTAGTATTTTATAATAGTATAAGATAAGATTTCAAGACCACCGACTTCAAAAAAAGAGAGGGTTGAAATCAGTCTTTTTAAACGTAGTTTTTTCGTTCACAGTTTACGATTCTCTTTGATTATAATTGTCTATATTTTTCTCTGCCGTAATAAGGAATAGAGTCTATATTTTTCTCTGCCGTAATAAGGAATAGAGTCTATATTTTTCTCTGCCGTAATAAGGAATAGAGTCTATATTTTTCTCTGCCGTAATAAGGAATAGAGTCTATATTTTTCTCTGCCGTAATAAGGAATTGAGTCTATATTTTTCTCTACCGTAATAAGGAATAGATTCTCGTAAGACGTGCATCATTGAGCACGCGCACACACAACAATGGTCTATAGAATCTCCTTGTAGACCACACGGGATCCTCTCGTCCTCGGCTCCTTATAATTACAACTCGCGTATTCAAATAAACCATTATTTGATCCTAATGAATGGAACCTCGATAATAATTTTGCTTTATATGTATAAATAGTTTTAATACGTTTTATTTATTCATTGAAGCGGCTGTGGGCGTGGCTGGCTGCCTCAAATACAATCCTTGGCCACGGTAATCGCTCAAAAATATAGACCAAAATATTATAATTTATATGCATACAGATCTTTACACCTATTGTTAGATGGATCATACCCTAGGAATCCGAACTCTATACCCAGAATTTTAATTAGATTCCAGATTTGACAATTTCAGTGTTGCAACGTTATGACAAGTACTAAATAGTGACATTGCGAAATTATTCGATATTTCTGGATCGATTCTTCTCGTTTATAATTTTACTCACGTAAACTAAGGATATTAGGAAATTAAATAGTAGAGTATAGTTTGACGATCAAAGTCGTCCAAAAAGTCAGAGTTTGTTAAATATTCAAAATGATAAATATTATCAAGTCAGACATTTCATTTATTAAATCATGGGTAAATATCGAAAGTATATTGTGTCAGCAGTAACAGGCGCCGTCATATTTCACTAGAACCGACCGAGTAATGACAATACAAAGAAATAGAGGAATACAACTTAGCTATAAGAGTACAAACGTAGCGACTTATAACATTATGCTCGATGTATTCCGATTTATATTGTATTGTGTATATCAGCTCTGTGTGCTACAATGGCCGCACTTTCTGAATCTAAATCATAATAAAAGCGAACGTTTGTGTTTTTGTTTGTTACTTGAACATGTCAAAACAGTTGAAAGAATCGAGATGTAATTTGGAACAGGGGTAAAAAGGGCGATTATCTAAAATATCACAATATAGGCTATTTTTTTATTCCATTAGAATGCGAGTGAAGCTGCGGGCAGAATCTAACTAATATAAAAAATATACCTCTAGAGGTATATAATGAATGTGAACGATTCTGCATTTGGGTGTTTGTCCGTCAATCACGCTGAAACTACTGAACGGATTTTGATGAAATTTGGTATACAACACTTTGTGTCCACAAATTGTTGTTCCGGGTCTGGGTGTCATGTGTATGTGAATTTGTATGTTTGTAAACGCACCCACGACACAGGAGAAAATCCTAGTGTGGGGCAACGTTTAATTTAAAAAAAATTGTTAGTGTATATCAAACACATTGGATCTATACATACATAGTATAACCCTTAGTATTAAGATAGTCCCTGGGATTTTAAAGTCCATTAAAGGTGCAACGTCCACGTCGGTCCCTCAGACCCGGCGCTCTCACTTTCAAACTATTATTTAACTTTTACGAGTTTTAAATGGAACGCGGTCAAATTAGTGTTATAGCGTCGTAATGTAATGTACTTGTCGTAAATTAGGAGTGTATCAACGTTGATGTCAATGTCGGCCGTTAAATGGTACTTGGGCCGCGTTTTGATCTTATAAGTAGCAGAATACTTATATATCGAACCCGAGACCCCTTGCGCGGCAGTCGCACTTGCGACCACTCGGCCAACGAGGCAGGCAGAGGCGGGTCGGGCAAAGTATTACTGGGTTTTTAAAAAATCCTCAGTAGTAGCACGGAGTCTGGAAATGTGCCCGGTATATGGCAATAGGCTCACCCCCTATTACATGGGACTCATAACATAAATAGTGAAAAGTGGGTGTTACTTCTGTGTGCACCTCTGCCTACCCCTTCGGGGATAAACGGCGTGATGTTATGTTATGTTTAATACTTATATATGTTCAGAAGTAAAAGAAGTTATAATATGTAAGTATGTTCAGAAATGAAAAAAAAGTAAAGTTAATCCAGTTTTCTGTGAGGCCGTGGTATCACTCCGATCGAGCCGGCCCATTCGTGCCGAAGCATGGCTCTCCCACACTTAATCTGTGGAACACGCAAAGAATTATGTTCCGTGTGGGAATCGAATTCGCGACACGTTGCGCGGCAGCCAGTTGCCCAGTCACCGCACCAACTGTGCAGTCAAAATTGTATAATTAAGGATTAATTGAAATAAAATCTTTGACTTTGACTTTGACTTTGAAAGAGAATTAATACTATTGTATTAAAACTTATAACTTCTAAATCCAACTTTGAATGAACTTTTATCAAAAATTATCACTTCAATTACAAATTCAATATAATAATTTATTTAGCTGTATGTATGTACTACAAAACATCTTTAATAGTTCGATATTACTTTTATTAGATACAATAGTATCAAACTGATTCCGTTACCCTTTCTATGTAACCGCGTCCTTTTTTTACGACATACAAAGTAGGTCCAGTATAATGGGACGCGCGAGCTCATAAACATGTCATCGAGCCGATTGTGGGCCGGTGAGACCCAACGCGGCGCGGGAGGGTTGCTCTATCCAGACTATTTATGTTGATTTACGATATGACGCGGCGGTTATAGGGTTAATGTTTGGTTTACGTATATTAGTTCAATGTATGTTTTAGGATTGTGTTTAATTCATGTTTGTGTTTGATTTGTAATTGATGACGGTTTAGTGTTAATATACTGGATACAATTCCAGACTCCGTGCTAAGCTACTGAGTTTTTTTAAGCCTAATAATACTTTACCCGACCCGTGAATCGAACCCGAGAATCCTTGCCTGGCAGTTGCTCTTACAACCATTGCAACGGTTTTATGGGGCTTATAGAATTTCACTTATCTGTGTGATTTAAAGATAAATAAATATTAAAAAAATAAATAAACCACTCGGACAACGAGGCAGTCTAGGGCACACTCAAGATATTTGCCTGAAAATATCTAACGACAGTCTTATCTACGAACATTGGAAAAAGAAACCAATCTCAATACATTTGAAAAGAAATAACCTTTAAATGAATATTAATGAGGTGCTCAAACTGCAGTTTACTACAAGCGAGCGGCTCTGAACTCCCGCAAACACACGATCGTGGCCGATGGTGACACGATCTCAGCCGAAGCTGAGCATCCGTCATCGTCAACGTGTACCTGTAGGTCGGGTGATAAACGATACACTATTCTACCTCCGATTTCAAGTTAAGCTACATGAAACCACATATTATCTTCTCTCGAAGGCGTAAGAAGAAGTGAACTTTACATCAGTTGGTTTTGAATGGCGTATTGTGGCACACACTGGGGAAGCTGAATTATGTAAAATTCAGTTAAGCAACTGGGTGTCTCCAAGTCTCATGTAAATAGGTTGTTTATAGGATAGCCTGCTCATCGTTTATCACCTGCGAGTTGTAGGCAATTATTTTTTTATCTTTAATCTATTTTCTTCTTCTCCTCTTATAATATCTTCTGATTCACTTCGTTGCGGGAACCAAGACAGTTACTCATGTCCCTGGGACGCGCCGGACTTCAATTTCCGGTGTTTTCATGGTTGTATCTACTGTAAATCCTGGCTTACAGGAATTGCAGCGGTTTTGGGTGGCAGTGGCGGGCTTGTCCCATTAAAAAAAAATCTTTAAGGGGAAAAATCATCGAATGACTGATCCTGCCCGGGTGAGGCGGGAGAGAGTGTCAGACTCTTACTGACTAAAAACCATCCCGTTCCTACTCCTGCCCTTCGAGCCGGAGTCCCTGGTAACCCGGTAAGTTCTCCGCGGCTCCGTATCGGCATCAGCCCTATTGGGCCCCATCCGTGGTGACCTGATGGCTCTTTGGGGCGCGCGCCGAACGCGACGCGCCGTAAGGTAATTGACGTTTACGAAACAATTTAAATGAACTTTACCTTTGGTCCCACTTCAAAGAAGCACCTATAGTGAATAGTTCCTGGACTAACTTTTGTGAAACATTCCACCAATGAAAAGTGGTAATATCGAAGGTGCGGCACCACACTACACGCAAATTTCACACCACCCACCCGTAATTGATTCTCGCTCACCGGTTATTATTCAAGCGGTGATAACTCTTGATAAATGACGACTGTAATTGTGTATAATGCTCGAGCGAGGCTCGTGTTCAATAGCTTTACTCAAATATTTATGGTTTCAAAACTGTTTCGCGATCGTTTTCCCCTATATTTGCATTGAGGAGAGATATATCGCAGTTGTCGCGTTATTGTGAGTAGTTCTCGGCTTTGTAACATAATGTTAGATTTATAGCGCGCTGTGTGCAAATAAGTCAGTTTGTTATGTTGGTCACTTTGTCCGCGAGTTATGCGAGCTGTAGGTAAGTGTTTCTCGTTCGAGATCATTTCGTTTTCTTTATGACGTCGCTGTGAAATCTCAATTTCGTATCCGATTGTGTAACCGCCTGGTACATTTATAAAGATTTGATCTCTACATAATAGAAACAGATTAAAATGTTTACTGTGACAATGCGTAGAGATGTAGCTTTGTTATGCATTTTCTATCGCTTATACCACGGGAAGTGTTCTGAAGAATGTTTTGACCTGAGACCTGCTGAGTGACACCGACCCTCATGACAGCATACATCCCCATCATATAGATGGTTAGCAGGCCACAACTGTACGCTTCTCACGTAGCTTTCTGCCTTGCACTGCAAAACTGTGAAATGATCTGTCGTCGGCGGTATTTCCGAACTGATACGACCTTCAAACCTTCAAGAGAAGAGTGTATTCCTTTTTAAAAGGCCGGCAATACTCTTGTGGCTACTCTGGTGTTGCGGGTGTCCTTGGACGGCGCTGATCGCGAACCTGCAGGCGAACAGTCTGCTCGTTTGCCTCAAAATCAAAAATTTGTTGTTACAGAGAAGTTCCAAAAACCGAAAGACTCCTTATCGGCAAAATCGCGAATGCTGCTCGTGCGAAAGAGTCCCGGCGTAATTAAACTAAAACGAGTTTATTTCAATTTAACACTTTTTTTATGGTTTAAGCCGGTAAACGAGCAGACGGATCACCTGATGGTAAGCAATCAGCGACGCCCATGGACATCTGGAACACCAGAGGCATTACAAGTGCGTTACCGGCCTTTTGGGAATTAGGAGTTTGAGGATCGTTGGGGATTCAGGAATTGGGGAGATTAGGGAAGGGGAGGGTAATTTGGCATCTGGTAACCTCACTCACACGACGAAACACAACGAAAGCCTTGTTTCACGTCAGTTTTATGTGAGGCTGTGGTATCGCTCCGGTCGAGCCGGCCCATTCGTGCCGAAGCATGGCTCTTCCACACTTTTACTTTTTTTTAAAGAATTGAGTGAGTGAAGAGGTTACTTTGAACAGAACTAATAACTAATATATTTGCTGCAGGTGGCCCGTGGTTGTGGAGGCGACACTTCCGCCCCGCGTCAGTGGGCGACTGCTAGTACGTTGTGGCTCAGACCGCTGTCCCAGACCATTCCAGCTAATTCTGTTGAGACGTAATCACTAACACTTCAATTACTATTTATAATATCATAGACGGTGTTACAATGTAGATTATAATATCTGTAAATTTTTCCTTAAGGAAACTCACTTTTAAAAAAATGTAGTTTTTTTTTCTGTGGAAGATATTATAAACCTTCCTCTTGAATTACTCCGTCTATTGAAAAAACCGCATTCAAATCCATTGCATAGTTTTAAAGAAAATTTAAATCGACAGTAAAAAGCGAGGAACAAAACGTTAAACAAATACTACGTTTCATCGCCTATTTATGTTTAGCATAGATACAATAGCAGCTGGAGTATTAAGTTATAATGTATTCAGACAGGATCACCGCCGTGTGGAGGCGAGTTGCACCGCGCCGCCGGTAGACGACAATGTGTAGAAAACGAAAGTACTCCATTCCCCTAGTACGCAGTGTCGGGCCAGTTTCACTGCGCAGCCTATAAATTATATCCACTATTAGTATGACAAGCACTTACTACCTACTCCACTAATGCAAACATAACATAACATCACGCATTTTATCTCCAAAGGGGCAGAGCTGAACATTATGCCACTGTACAATGTAACACCCACTTTTCACTATGTTATGAGTCCCGTTTAATATGGGGTGATCCTATTGTCATATACCGGGCACAATTCCAGACTCCGTGCTACTACTGAGAATTAAATACCCAGTAATACTTTGCCCGACTCGGGAATCGAACCCGAGACCCCTTGCTCGGCAGTCGTTCTTGCGACCACTCGGCCAACGAGGCAGTCAATATTATTTATATACATATTTTTTTAAGAGGGAAAATCATCCAATGACTTCTCCCGCCTGGGTGAGACGGGAGGGAGTGTCAGACTCTTACTGATTAAAAACCACCCCGTTCCTTCTCCTGCACGTCGAACCGGAGCCTCGGTAACCCGTTAGGTTCTTCGCGACATATGCATATATTTAGAACTAGACTATAATATACAATATATAACAGTAATATCAGTGATGTGACTTATCTTAGATAAAAGTATCTGAAATACAGATACAAGATACAAAATACGTATTTATATCTTGTATTTGAAATACTTTTTAATTTTTATATTTTGTATCTTACATTTAGATACATTTTCCAGGTATCTTAGTATTTTGAAGATACTTTGTTCAAAGATACTTTTACTAACACTTCGCAGTTTTTCTTTCCGAACGCAACTGAACGCAGCGCGTCGTTTATTTCGATACCATATTTTTACGGATCGGAAACTAAATGACAGATGGCGACACTATCTTTTTACAAATGTCATCGGTTACCCATAAATCCCCAAGCGGTCACCGGTGACCGCTTTCCACTAATATTACATTACATTATAGACCTTATTTCTATTTCTAATGTTTAGAGAATACTTTTGTATGACCAAATTTAGGGGATGGATATCAACGGGATAAGTAAGTAAGATCGTCAATGCCAAAATTAAAATTTAAACAAATAATACAAAAAAAAAAGATTGTCAATGAGTGTGATCTGTCACTAGTGTCACTGTCACTCCTTCCGTAAGTTTTTCACTGAGGTTTTTCGTGTGTACGTGGACGTGGTGTATGGTGTTTAAAATAAAATATTGTAATTAATAAATAACAATATCGCCTTTGTGAGATTCGGGATCGCGAACTTATCTACATATTTTGTCTTGTCACATTTGCCTGATCCTTGATATCAACGCGGTCTATCCGAGAACTGTTTTCAAATAAAACGAATAAACTTACATTCAATTAAAATTTATTAAATGCTGTTTTCTTACAAAAGTATTTTATCTTTAAAAAGTATTTTAAAGATAGGTATTTTGTATCTAGTATTTCAGATACCTTTTTAGAAAAGTATTTGTATCTGGTATCTGAAATGCTTTTTTTAAAAGTATCTTGCATCTAGTATTTCAGATACTTTGTATAAGGTATCTTATACATCACTGAGTAATATAATGTTAATACATTGTTGTATATGGATGTGTTCACACCAGTTTATGTGACGCGCATAATTAGTGAACGATTAGTGAAATATTTATTAATATTAGCTTTGAGATGGATCTCGTGATACTAAACTAGTTTAAATGAGACATGAGATATATATCGTCTCAAGATGACGACATTGTCTACAGCTACACTAATAGTATAAAGAGGAAAGACTTGATTTTTTGTTTGTTTGTTTGACTTGAATAGGCTCAGAAACTGCCGGGCCGATTAGAAAAATTCTTTTACCGTTGGAGTCCTACATTATCTTTACTATGACTTGGAAAATTACACCTGAGATTTATGAACCGCTGCTGTCCACTATAATGTGTCGAGTAGTATTCACAGACGCAGCTGTGTGACGCAATTATATCTAACTGCTGCCTTAGCGCGTTATACCTGTGTCAAAGTCAAAGTCAAAGCATTTATTTCTATTAAACCATAATTTGGTACTTTTCAAACGTCAGCAAATATAAAATAAATAATCAGTCTGTCAGTCAGTCCGTCAGTGACGCTAGGTAAAGCTAGGTGCTCATTCCAAATTGTAGATTCGAATGGAGAAGAACGAGCAAGAAACTCCATTCGTTACTCTTTTTAAAAAAGTATTTACTACAATGTCTCTGTACGGGTAACTGTTATAATATTTTATGTCTCACGATAGTTATCATACAAATGAATATTATATTGTCACCTATAGAATAAATTACCGAAAGCTAAACGAGAGGTAGGTATAAAATATAATTTCTAAAACAACTTGGATTCGAATTAAATAACAATGAAAATAAAATCTCGAATTTATTTTCAACGTGCAGAAAGATAACAATCACGTAATATATATATTTTGTTAATAATACACGAAAATAATTTTTATCAAGTTTTTATGTCTTTGTTAGTTCTAATCGTTTCGTCAACTATACCTCACAATGTACCTATTAGTACTAAGGATTATGTGTCCGATCTCTTGTAGCGGTCCATCAAAGTCTATGGGGTCAGTGACCTCACGTCCCTACCTTGAAGGCTAAACTCCTTATAAAACTGAAACGTAACGTTAGCTTGTGACCTCGAGAGGCGCAGTAATGCGATTAACCTTTTTAGTCGGACGGTGACAAACGTGCGACTTGTCGCGTCTTACAAATTGTCCTCTGTCGCAGTCAGGTTAACTAGCCAGTTTGAACGCGACGCTATTTTTAAGCGCATGTTAAGCTTTTGTCTTTGTCGCTTAGTTTGCAGTTTGCCTTACGTGATTTATTCGCTAAAACAAAGTAAATTTTTGATTCTTTTTTTTATTGAATAGGAGGGAAACGAGCAGACGGATCACCTGATGGTAAGCGATCAGCACAACGCCACCCATGGACACCCGCAACACGAGAGGAGTCACAGGTGCGTTGCCGGCCTTTTTAAAAAGGAATACGCTCGTTTCTTGAAGGTTTGATTCACTTTTAAAACTTTATACAAAGATGAATTTTCTGAAGGCGGACTTATGTCACAGTAATTGAAGCACTAAAATGTTAGTGGAATATTTATGCGTGCGCGTGAGACAGATCAATGGTTCTGCTTGTAACTACCTCTATACCTCTATAGTAGCCAGGTGACACAGTCGTTGTTTCAAGAGACTGTGTCCGTCATTTTTTCAACTTCGTTGTTTCTATATAATATAATATGTAATTCGAATAACAGTTGTATTTGTTCTTGTACTTGAAAAACCTTTCTATATCATATTAGCTTATAATATACTAGCAGCTCGTCCCGGCTTCGCACGGGGTAGACAATTATGTATTTTTGGAAATTTGGATTGTTGTAGTGACATAACTACAATAGTTGGACATATGCTACCGCGGAGTTTTTGTAGACATTATGATGTTCTTCAATATTTTGTACATTATTTTGTTCTATCGCTAATAGTTTCGGCAGCGCATTCGACGAAAGACATTTTAAGACTCATTTTTCTACACCTTCAGTTACATTGTTCATATTTTACCAAGGATCCCTATTTTTTTTTCAAAATTAAATGTAGCCTATGTCAAATTGGAAGAATGTAGCATTCTATTGGTGAAAGAATTTTTTAAATCGGCCCAGTGCTTTTTGAGCCTATTCATTACAAACATACAAAAATAGGTACAAATCTTTCCTCTTTATAATATTAGTATAGATTACCTACTTATTTATCTAACGTGAGCTCTGAATTAGCCGAATGTAGGAATATGACGGTGCGCCGGTGTCGGCTATAAACACGTCTTACTTCGTATCTCCGGCCGTAAACTCACTGACGGATCGCTACCGGCGCCCGGCGCGGGTAGGGGTGCGACTCGTTCTTTAACATTTTTAACCGACTTCAAAAAAAAACAAAGTTCTCAGTTTAACCTGTAGGTGTGAATGTCTGTATGTTTGCTTGTTTGTCCGTGATTATCTCGCTTTTAACTGAACTGATTTTGATGCGTTTTCAGAAAACTATTTGTAACATTAAGGAGAAGGTTTTCATAAAATTATGTTAATTGGTCGGATTTATAAACGTAGTTTATTGCAAATTATACCAAAATCAATTTTGACGATTTTTTTCATTGATTATTGGTCATTTAAAATCGGACCAGTAGTTCTGGAGATTAGTGCGTTCAAACAAACAGACAAAGACAAACAAATTCGTCAGATTTATATAACAGCATGATAAGATAAGAGTATAAGATTTATTTGAAATAAATAATATGAATTTGAATAAAATCTGTAATTATAGCTAGATTCCAAACAGTGTCACCCCTGAACTTAGACTCAGTCTCTCGATGACAATACTATCGCAACGCTAGAGCTGTCCCGTCGACAATATTATTAGCACCTAATACCTACTACTGTTTCAAAATGAAATAGGTACCTAGTCAGAGTCTGACCAAAAATTTATTTTATTGTAGTAGCAAGCATTCAATTGTTTTAGGCATGTCTTATATTTGTATTGTAGCTTTTGTGAGACAGCTACTGGCTACTCGAGTTGCGGGTCCAGCGCGCCCTCTGCCGTGATTCACACGCACTTTCCTCTATTCGTGGTATCGGCGACAGCGGTGCGCGTGACACTATTGCCACCACAGAAATATTAAAAATATATCTGTGATTGGCACGCTAGACTCGCTCGCCGGTAGCTGCGTTGGTGCTGGGTTCGAATCCCGGGTCGACCGAAAAACAGTGTTACATACCGTGCTCACAGGAGTGTGGCACAGTGAGCCGCAGACTCGAGTAGCCAATAGCAGCGCGACAGTTGCCGCGGGTCGCGAAAGCTTGAAACTAGTCGAGTTTCGCGTCAAATTACTACGTGAGTAAGTCGAAAATATAATAATTTATTTAGGCATGTATCACTTATAATCTAGACTTTTGTTCTCTATATTTGACTCTATATTCTGCTCAGACTTACAAAATCTCTGGCTGTCTGTCAATGGTGTCTAAATAATTTTAGAAAGTACTTACATATAACTCGGAAAACGTCACATTGATAGGTACTTGCTAGAAATCGAACCCGCACCCTTATCCATGGGAAGCGGGCATCTAATCTGACTGCGGACTGCACGATTGGCGCGGTGGCTGGACAACTGGCTGCCACACAATGTGTCGCAGGTTCGATTTCCGCACGGAACAACTCTTTGTGTGATCCACAGATTGTTGTTTCGGGTCTAGGTGTCATGTGTATGTGAACTTGTATGTTTGTAAACGCACCCACAACACAGGAGGAAATCCTAGTGTGGTGCACTCCCGAGCGTACGGCGCGTCGCGTTCCGCGCGCGCCTCAAATTTATATTAATAAAAGTTAAACTTTCGATCTATTAGGTATACGCGACTGGGCCCATAACCTGTTGAATAATAATAAACGAGATGAAAGTTTAACAATACGTTTATTAACCGGTAAAGATTCGGCGCGTCGCGTTACGCGCGCGCCTCAAAGAGCCATCAGACCACCACAGATGGGGTCCAATAGGGCCGATGCCGATTCGGAGTCGCGGAGAACCTAACGGGTAACCGGGGCTCCGGCTCGACGTGCAGGAGTAGGAACGGGGTGGTTTTTAGTCAGTAAGAGTCTGATACTCCCTCCCGCCTCACCCAGACGGGAGCAGTCATTCGATGACTTGCCGCCCTTAAAAAAAAAAAAAAAGGGTGGTGCACTGTTTTTTTTTTAATATTCACCTCCGCGCCACCACGACATCCTTACATCTCATATCTAAAGTAAACGTACAGAAATCAGTAAGTATTTGTTATAAAACATTTCCAAATACAAAGTTGAGTGGCTTCCAACAAAAACAGACAGCGACTTGTCTTGAGTCCTGGTGCAACATGTTTCCAAAACAAGCGAACAAGTTCCCGTGTCGCCGCGACACACCGTCACAGCCGAGACATTAACATTGCTAATTGTACATTCACATTCATACTATAGGTACGTAACTACGTATAACAATATGATTTATTGCCACAAAAAGTTCCTTCGTTAATAACGTATTCTTTGAAAAAAATTAGGTACAACATCATCAACAGCCTATAAGTGCCCACTGCTTAGCAAAGCCCTTTTTCACCCGGAGAAGGTTTGAGCATTAATCACCACGCTTGCTCGCGTACGCTGCATGCATGACAAATATAAAATATATCATTTTACGCGGACGAAAAAAAATCGCTGTACTGCGTATTATCTAAATCAGTAAACATTCTAAGCGTCAGAAATAAATCATTATCTTGTGTTGCATTACACGCTGTATAGCGATTTTGAAAATCGAAATGTGGTCATCAACTTTTGATGCTGATTGTACTACATAATATATACGTATTCAGAGACACGTTATCGCTGTTTTATTTTTAACCGACTTCAAAAAAAGGAGGAGGTTCTCAATTCGACAGTATAAATGCTTTTTTTTATGTTTGTTCGCCGATATCTCCGTTGTTTATGAACCGATTTCGAAAATTCTTTTTTTGTTAGAAAGAAGTTAGTTCCAAAATGGTCCCATGATAAGAAAATCAGGTTCTGATGATGGAAGACCAGGGAAACCGAGGGGAACTTTTAAAAATTATAGGGGTGACTAGGGCATTTGTTAATTTTTGCATTAAGTATTGAAAACCACTACAATCTGATAAAGGTCTGGAGCCGATCTGATGATGGAGCCGAGAGCCAATTGAGGGATCTCCTCAACGGTTAACAGTAGCTACCTTGTGTTTGGGTTTGATTAATTTGCATTGATGAGGACTTTACACCTGAGTGGGGTGTAATTATCAATAAGGGTCTGATGATGAAGTAGTGCGATAGTTCAGGGAACTCCTTAACGGTTAACAGTACCTATTTTGTGTTTGGGTTCAATTAATTTGTATTGATGAGGACTTTACACCTAGATATGGGGGGGGGGTGACGGTCATTAAAGGTCCAATGATGAAGTAGTATGATAGCTAAGGGACTGCTCAATGATTAAGAGTACCCACCCGGTGTTTGAACTTGAATAATTTGTATTGATGAAAACTTTGTATCTATGTGGGTTGTGTACCTATACTATAATATATCAAAGTACTAAACTAAAAAGTATAAAATAAAATTAAAAAACTGCGCTTAAAATAACCGACTTCATAAACTTATGACAAACCAAAAGTAAAAACTAAAAAGGAAAAAAATAACTATTTGTGGTCATACGTACTCATAGCTTACACACCCATTGATAGGTTAGAAGTCGGTGCCACAAACCCACAACAAAATATAAAGTTAATGGTCACAGCTGGTATAATCCATAATAAAATTGTAAATAATGTTAGGTATCTAGTTAGGTTTTAATAATGAATAATTTTGTTTAAAACTTGTGGCACCGACTTCTAACCTATCAGTGGGTGTGTAAGCTATAAGTACGTATGACCACAAATAGTTATTTTTTTCCTTTTTAGTTTTTACTTTTGGTTTGTCATTAGTTTTTGAAGTCGGTTTTTTTAAACGCAGTTTTTTATGTTAGTGTGTATAAACATTTAAGAATACAATTTTTTTAAACAATAAACTTCACACTTCGCAATTATCAACAAAATCTCGATTAATTATTATGTTTCCAGCTTACGTAATTATTTGACAGGGAACTCGACTAGTTTCAATCCATTGTAGAAGCTCATATTCATGAGCAGCATTCCGCCACTGTTGCGCTGCTACTCTAAGTTCCTCGTCAAACAATTATCTATGTGAGTAAGCCGAAAACATAATAGTTAATTTATTACGTCCCACGAACTTTTAATACAAACAAAATTTCCATAAAAGTGTCTACGTACAATATCTGTATACAAACTCGATGTATCGATCAGACACGACACATCCCTACCGACGCAATGATCGCATCGATGATAATCATCTGTCAATGCGACAGTGGTCCCTTTGTCCCGAGCCTATTACTTAACTAACTAATTGGTGCAAACGTTTACTTCATCTCGATAACTGTCCCTATCAGTCAGTCAAAGGGACACTTTTTTATACGAACAAAAAACTAAATTCTTTGAACTTGTCTTTTAAAAACATATAAGATGGAATTCGTACTGAATGTTTTAAAGGACGTAAGTGACATCGATTCTTTAGTTATTTATGTCGTTTTGTGTTTAAGAATAGTCTCTTAATATGTGAGAATAAAAGTGAATTAGATAAGACAGTGAGGGGTCGGACACATTGTTGTGACAGTCAGTCGTTTGTGTGCACTTATCTCGGGAATTCACACTCCATTAATTTGTAATCTGTATTTTGTGAGACAAGGATAGAAAGGTAGACAATGTCTTTAATTTACTTATGAATTGAATTCAGGTATATTATATAATTATACTACTTGTATTATCTAACTTCATAAATATAGCTTGATTTTATTGGTACGGTACTTAAAAAGTAACACCCACTTTTCACGATTTATGTTATAAGTCCCATGTAATAGGGGGTAAACGTATTGCCATATATCGGGCACAATTCCAGACTCCGTGCTACTACTGAGACTAATCTCGGGTTCAATTCCCGAGTCAGGCATTGACCCCGAGACCTCTTGCCCGGCAGTCACGCTTGCGACCACTCCGCAAATGAAGCATTAAGTGTCGTAATCTGCACCGCTGCCTACCCCTTCGGGGATTGGGCTCGCTGCCATTGCAGCGAGTAACTGCTCCCCTCTTGGTGAGCGGAGGAGTGTCGACTCTGACTGAGACGCTACGGCATTCCCTCACCTCGAGCCGGCCTGGTACCGCAGGTCTCCTCGACTCGGACATCGGAAGTTTCGGGAGGTACCGTGTGTCTGATGGGGTGCGCGAGGAAACGGCGCTCGGGTTGTCATCACTGACGAGGACCGCCCTGTTATGGTTTACTACGTTGTGGAACAGTTTAACAGTGGCGATTGAATGCCCTGCGTGGGCTGAGCACCGCTCGTGCTCCTCGTGGGTTAAGTGACTTTCGGCGATGGCAGACCATACTCTGCGTCCGGGTCCTAGTTGCAGGCCGATGCATGCAGAGCGAGTGGCGCGATTGTTTAGCGAATGCACAAGTCTCAGACTTTCACATTTGCGAAGCAGTCATGCTAGCTAAGGATGAAGGCGAGCCAGCTTGAATGCGCTGCCTTCACGCCGCAACTACTAACCCGGTTGCGTGGATTTTTGCAGATGCATTCGAGTCGGATTAAATATCGGTCCCTTAACCGAAAAAATTGATATCCCCGAGGTATAACAAGAGTGGTATAAAAGGCGCTGATGTGTATTGGTATATGTCACATCGGCTATAATCCTTTATGACGCGAGCAAGACGGGTAAAAACTAGTTAAAACAAACTGTGTATAAAGATCAGTCTTATAGGGTGCGATTTCTTACCTCTAGAGACCACCTTTGGATGGCGCCAGCTATCAGGAATCAGGAAATGGCTTCCTCAAGCTTCCTTGTGCGAATCGCTAGGGAATGAAATTCTTGCCGTTGTCTGTGTTTCCCAACAAATATAACTTGGGTATCTTCAAGTCCCGAGTGAACAGGTTGCTCATAGGTAGGCGTGCTGCATCGTCGGCCACATCATCGTGCACCACCAGGCGAGATGATGTACAAACGTCGATCCTATCAAGTATAGAACAAATAAAAATAAAAATGGGATGGTCAAGTAAATACTATTGAATGCTTGAAAGAACTAAATGATTACAATGATGAAACCGCAGACAAATAGCTATTACAAAATGTACCCATCTGTCGAGTACACACAAACTACAACAACACATGTAACATATGATGATACCACGCTATAACCACAGAATAGACGCAGTGACGCGATAATGAGCGAGTGCCGCCGCGGGGCACAGCAGGTCGTAGTGAACCTGTGTCAATTAGCCCTCATTATTGGTATACTTGATGTTAAATAATGTGCGCGTGGGACGATGCCGCCTCTATTTACCTGCGTTGTAAATTATTTCAATGGTATATTGATTGCGCCCGAGGCAGAGATTTAAATAAAAGGTGCTTTAGTGACTGTCAGCCAGGCGGCGACGGGTCAGGCGCCAGTGTATCACGTGGTCAGGCTAGACAAGTGCTGTGCAACAGCAACGAAGTTTGCTACTACCACAGGTTTGCGTTTAAACTAGTCGAAACAAGAACGCATTCGACGCTCTGATTGGCCAGCTCCAATGAACCAACAAATCACAGCGCCGAACGTGGTCTCGTTTCGATACTAGGCCCCCTGGAACTTTCCTGTCAACGCGTATTTATACAGGAAAATGGGGCAATGGGGACGTAAAAAACTATTTTTTTATTAGCCCTAGTAACTAGTGCAAGTGGACATGCTAATGCTATGAAATATAAATATTTCACGAGCATTAGTGAAGATTAGCTAGCTGAACTACACTTTGGAGTGAAGACCTAGCTTCACTGACAGACTGACATGACGGAGAATTTCAAACGTTTGAGAAGTGCTGAATTAATAGTTAATTAAAATAAATGCTTGGCAATGGCAATGGGCCGTTGTGGACCAATCACATTTCTCGAAGAACCGATGACCATCAACGGACGAGTTTTTGAATGGAAACAACGTCAGGGTAAATTTAGTTTACCTAAGGCACCGTCCGACTATATTAAGTGGCAATACCCACAAAGTAACGGGCAGTGCGTCGTTGGATGCGACGCCTAATGCTGACAATGTTAATAACAATGAATGTGTACCTACATAACTAAAAATGTTGCAATGTCTGTAAGAGGCCGCTAAGTATTAAGCACTGTAATAATTTTATAACCATCATCTGTACACTTAGTTGCAATAAACGCTTTGACTTTGACTTTGAAAATCAAAGAAGAAGAAAGAATGAAAATAATAATATGCAAAGTCATCTTTTTTATGAGATAAACCGGTAAACGAGCAGACCAATCACCTGATGGTAAGCAATCGGCGTCGACCATGGACAACCAGAAAACCTGGAAAACCAGAAGCGTTACAAGTGCGTTACCGGCCTTTTGGGATTAGGAATTTGAGAATTGTTGGGATTCAGGAAATGGGAAAGGGGGGGG
Source organism: Spodoptera picta (assembly GCA_038387885.1). NCBI lineage: Eukaryota > Metazoa > Arthropoda > Insecta > Lepidoptera > Noctuidae > Spodoptera > Spodoptera picta. The sequence goes on along the minus strand of JAZHFQ010000718.1, from coordinate 193,467 downwards.
GTAGTGTAATTAGGCATCTGGTAACCTCACTCACACGATGAAACACAACGCAAGCGTTGTGTCACGTCGGTTTCTTGCTCGGCCGTAGTATCACTCCGGCCGGCCTATTCGTGCCGAAACTTTAAATAAGATTAAGTATGGCGAGCCATCCGCTCTGCCACACTTAATCTTATTTAAAGTTTTTATCTTAATAATAATATAAATGCGAAAGTTCGTTCGTTCATTTGTTACTCAATCATATCAAAACGGCTGAAAGGATCGGCATGCAATTTGGAACAGGTCTGAAATAATGCATGGGCTCCTTTTTATCTCACGGCGAAGCTGGTGGCAGAACCAAGTGATATTTATATTTTGTTTCATATATTAATAAGAATGGTTAATTTATATTTAATGGGTGATAAATGTGATAATTACAGTGACAACTTTCTCAACCATTAAACTAAGATGGCGCCGCGCCGCCGCCAACTATTAAAATGTTCATTAATTGCACACGTGAGCAAATAAACCAATAAACATACAGACAAACCTGTCATTACTTATATATATAATGGCTTTCCCCCTGCAACTTCGGTCGCGTCGAATGTAAAGTTTAATTTTATAGCCTGTAGGTATAAAATTTTCCCGTTTTTCGCCATTTTTCCAATGAAAAGTTGAAGTTTACGTTTTACCTGTTTACTCAATCTAACTGATCAGTATAATTCAAAGTTACATTATTTCAATAATGTTATTTTGTCAGTGAACCCCTATTTCAACTCTTTAGAGAGTTGCCATAAATCTAGAAATATAACATGGTTTATTTCACTGTACTTTATTGTTTATAGTCACTTTCACCTACCACCCCTAAACCACCACTTAACTAATAATTACTTAGCGTGACGTAGCATCTAAACTAACCTTGCTCTGTTAGGTGTCACTAACAATTAAGTTTAATGAAAACAAAAATATCAGCTATTTTAACTTAGCGATTCCTTAAAATTTAAGAGAGATTTGTAAAAATAGTCTATAGTCTACACCATTTTTTTGATGGCACGAAAAATCCTCAAATGGTTCCTAGCTTTGTGGGCATAAAAAACCAGGAAGTGTGGAATTTTTATCTCAATAAGACCAAGACGGCGGCCCCCCTCAACACCTGTGTGGAGGCACTTGTTCCTTTAAAAGAGACCTGCTCCGGAGCCTCCACGGTGCAACACCTGTTACGACACATCCCTAGGGAGACGGGCGTCTCCTTTAAGCCTCGGTGTATACGGTGGCACGTGACCACTGTGCCACCGGCTTCCCTAAGACCGCAATGTGGGTCTAGGATGGGTCTAGGAAGGGTCAAACTAAAGTCTAGTTAAACCTAGATCGACATAGCCTTTTATTATAAAACCTACAACTAAGCCCTTATCTTAAATCGAATACAGCGCAGTATACACTTTGACGTAGGCGCACTATATTATAGGGCCTAGTACGACTGTGTTATATGTTTAACGCAATCGAAACGTCACTGCGTTTAGCCCTCTAATTGGTTGGTTCAATGGAGCTGGCCAATCAGAGCGCCGAACGTTTCGATCTCGTGAACGTAAAACTAACTCGTATTAAGCCTCCAGCGCTGACTCCCGTAACCTTGCACTACATGCTGCCTTAATGAAGCGTTAATATCCTTAATGATAGTTTATCCCACTGATACCGCGCGACTACTGAGTTACTGAGCTACTGAGTATCAGCGCTGTATCAGTGGGGTGTTCAGTTACATTGTGCGTTTCATATTGTATTGTGTGTGATTAGGTAGCGTCAGCAGAAGAAGTATATTAGTGACATTATTACGTTTGATGGCACATGACGTAAACTCATTCATTTATCATTCATCAACAGTCTACAAGTGGCCACTGCTGAGCGAAAGCCTCTTCTAACACGGAAAAGGTTTGAGCATTACTCACCACGCTTTTTTTTTAAATGGAACAAGCCCGCCACAACCTCCCAAAACCGCTGCAACTCCTGTAAGCCAGGATCTACAGTAGATACAACCATGAAAACACCGGAACATTGAAGTCCGGCGCGTCCCAGGGACATGAGTAACTGTCTTGGTTCTCGCCACGCATACCTAATGCGGGTTAGACATTTCAAACTTATATTGAACTAGCTTCTGCCCGCGACTTCGTACGCGCAATCCCGTTTTCTCCCGTTCCCGTGGGATTTTCAGGATTTTTTTTAGTCATAAGAATCTTCTCCTGACAATAACAAACAAAAAAAAAACAGCCAAATCGGTCCAGCCATACTCAAGTTATGGCGTGACAACAGGAAACGGGTTTCATTTTTACATATATATGTACATACATATATAGATAGATTAATAAGCCAAGGTTTCCTGACGATGTTTCTCTCACCGTTTGTCAACAGTGTCATAATCTTAGAAAGTACATAATATGTAATTATAGCTCGGAAAATGTGATGGTACTTACCAGGTTGCGAAAAAAGTACAGTTTAGTTTAGTTGCAAGGAACCACTTCATACAGATACATACATACATTGCAAGTTATATATCATAACCCCCCTTTTGGTTTCACCATAGTCGGGTAAAAAGCTTATTAAATAGTTTTACTAACGTCTCTCACATGTCTTTTATTGTCTATATCAATATTTCATTCACATATCATAAATGATTACTGTTTATAAAACAACAACGCAAGTAATCCATACAAAGCATCATTCACTATATTACAAGATAGTTTACAAATACCAAATTCTAACTTCATTTGGAAGAGATTGTGTTGCTGACGGTACTCGATATTAGGAAAAGCTGCGGTTTGTGGCTGAAACGAAATCTCATGTTGCTGCTAGCGGTACTGTTAGGGGTGCATCTAGTTTATTAGATCAAAGGACCATCTAGGGTTGTTACCACAACACACTGATACTTATTTTAAATCAGTGACTGAACTTTCTTTTCTTTTTTAATAAAACGTTGCTCAACACTAGGATATCCTCATGTGTCGTGATTGCGTTTACAAACATACAAGTTCACATACACATGACACCCAGACCCGGAACATCAATCTGTGGATCACACAAAGAATTGTTCCGTGCGGGAATCGAACCCGCGACACGTTGCGCGGCAGCCAGTTGCCCAGCCACCGCGCCAGCCGTGTAGTCAAAGAACTGTGATCTTTGAGTCAAATGTGGGGATTAATCCTTTGAGTACCGTCATTATAGACACAATTAAAGAACAATAGGTTGCAGTCACCGGAGTCCTCGCGGTGTTTGACAGTTTAAGCCGAATCGTATTGTAGCTTCATCATCACCATCATCAGCCTACTAAGCAAAGGCCTCTACTCACACGGAGAAAGTTTTATCGGAGCTCTCATCACCATAGCTCCTCAAGTTGCGTACTGCCTTCAGAACGGGTCCGCTCAAACTGTTGTGGTTCTTTCCTCAAAAGCCCACTACAGAAAGAACTGGCACGGTTCTCACACATAATCTGTTATACATATAGTCTGGACCTTAAAAGAGACAGACCTCTGAGTTTGTTTCGGCATTTCTTCTCAGAGTAGTCAGTTAGGAAATGTCGACCTCATCGTTCGCTTGATAAAATTGACATGTAAAAGTGCTGCCTTGTAGCCTATTTGCAGAAATAAATTCACTTGTTTCACTTCACTTGATTCCCTTGTTTCACTTGCTGTTCCTAATGACCTTATAATGTAGTGCTCTATAGAGGTTTGTATATATGTATGTACATGAACTATTTACTCAGCCAGGCAACATCTCCGTGTAGTTCCCGTTACGTTTATATTTTGTAATTACAGCGAGTGAGATTAGATACCGGAGCAGAGTTACTGCCTACCCAACTGCGTGCTCGGGGTGAAGGTCACTCCACTACATAGTACATGGCTACTCTCATTTACATTACGACTAGCTACTGCCGCTGTTTCACTCGCTGTTCGACTCCTATTGATTTTTTTTGTGATAATACGTTGCCCTATTCTAGCATTATCTCCTGTGTCGTTTACAAATATACAAGTTCACATATACATGACACCCAGACCCGAAACAACATATATTGTCGATGACACAGAGTTGTTTGGTGCGGGAATCGAACCCGCAATACGTTGCGTGGCAGCCAGTTCCCCTATCACCGCGCCAACCGGCCAACCTTCTTTTTTCTTCGATCTTCATTGATTTTAGCGTGATATGTTATTGCTTTCCTATAAATGGACTATGCAGTGCATACATTAGTATTCAATTCAAATCAACAGTTCCGGAGATTAGCGCGCTTAAACAAAGATTCCTCTTCTTAGCCGGCAGTTTGGAAGTGGTTAATCTACTGGCGTCCATCCAATAAAATATTTTAATTTATCTATATAAAACAAAGTATTTTTGTTTAAGAAAATGTTTATAATTATTTACAGTATGTATAGAGGTATATTAAAATCATGACATTTAATTTTAAGCTGTAGGCTATAATAAAATGCAACATAAAGTTTAATAAAACCTGTTTTTAATGAATGTCTGCATTTTATTTTGTATATTTTATAGCCAGGGTTTTTATCTAAGCATCATTTAGACATGTGCTACATAACTTAGACTGTAAGTTACCATATTATAGGTACATCCGTTTTTATCAGCCTCAACTTAATTTGAAGGAACCGTTAAGCTAAGGTAGGTGAAATTTAACGACGTGTAAGTGACACCTAAGAGTACAAGTAGGGGTTAGTTTAGGATTAAGTGATTCCTCAGGTTAAGTAGCTTTTAGGTAAGATATAGTTTAGGACTGGTTGGTGAAATCGACCATTGTAGTTGTAACAGCGAAGTAATACTGCACTCATTAAGTTACTACGTATTCGACTTCATGCCGCGGTCCACCATACAAAAGACATCAACGAGCGACTGTCATTATATCCTTTTTATTAATTTTTCTTATTTATTACATTTTTTTATTTGTTTTGGTGATTGTTTATATTTTAAAAATTAAAAATTTTAACCTTTCCTTCCCTATACATCTATGAAATAGCTATATTCGTAAAAACCAATAGGGAAAGGTTTGGCAACCTTCATTCCCACCGACATGCCGCCAAAATAACGAATTTACCCTCAAAAACAGCTCTGCTTTCTAAAAGTTTCTTCGGAATGTCTTCAAGAATTTATAATAAGCTTCCTAGACAAATGAGGGAAATTGATAGGGTAGACTATTTTAAGAAAAAAATGTTTGACTTCCTGGTAAATAGACCATATTATACATTACATGAATTTTTGTCTGACAGATTCGTTAACAGTTGAAACGCCATTTTATGTTTTGATGCAAAATGAAATTAATACAAGTTTCTTTGTTCAATCAGTGTTTAATATTATAATGTATAGCTACTGCAATTTATACGTTTGTCACAAACTATTGTATGCCTAACATGGTGGAGCAGTGCCAGAACACAACAACCTTTAGAACAACCTCTGTAACCACTGTCTCACAATAAAGATCTTTGACTTTGACTTTGACTTTCTTATTTTTACTGATTACCGTTTATATTTACTTTAAATACTAACCATATCATGTTCTATTTAGTCATTCAAACTTGATTTCTAAACGTTGATTCCTAAAAATCGACAAACTAAATACATTTTTTTCAATTGGCAAGGAAGGTAGAGAATTAATATAATTCTACATAACATAACATCACGCCTTTTACCCCCGAAGGGATAGGCAGAGGTGTACATTATGCCACTGTACAATGTAACACCCACTTTTCCCTATTTATGAGTCCCATGTTATAGGGGGTGAGCCTATTGCCATATACAGGGCACAATTCCAGACTCTGTGCTACTATTGAGATTTTTTTTAAAAACCCAGTAATCCTTAGAAATTCCTACCCGGGAACCAAACCCGAGACCCCTTGCCTGGCAGTCGCACTTGCGACCACTCGGCCAACGAAGCAGTCACATAGTTCTATTACTTTCAATAATCAACGTAGCACATATTCGTTGTTAACAATACTTTGTTTAAAATGAAGTTAAGTAATACGAAATAATTGACATGATTAGTAAGTAAACCGTGACGGTAATTTTATAGTTATTTTATCTAACATGATTTTATGAGCTTCCATTTAGTGTACTATAGCTGCCCATCAAGTTACACTTAATCAGTACGTCGAAAACGAGTTTTAACTGTATTCAAATTCTAAAATTACTTCTTTTACTTTCAAATTCTAAAATACAAAAATTAAAAGACGCAATAGCGACTGCTGGGCAAGAGGTCTGGGGTTCGATTTCCGGGTCGGGCAAACTGATACCGGGTTTTTAAAAATGTCAGTAGTGGCACGGAGTTTGCAAATGTGTCCGGTATGTAGCAATATGCTCACCCTCTATAACATGGGACTCATAACATAAATAGGGAAAAGTGGGTGTTACGTTGTACAGTGGCATTAAGTGCCGTAACGTGCACCTCTGCCTACCCCTTCGGGGATAATAAGGCGTGATATTATGTACTCGCGTTTAACTATAGTTCTGTCACTACAATTTCTTTGTAAAATGACAGAGTAAGCACGATATTTAAGTACGACTTAAAAATAGATTTAACTGCCGACTTAAAAGCCTTTCAGTAGTCGGGTGTAAATAGATAGTTCTGCCTACCCCAGGGAATGGTTTCGTAATGCAGTTAGTAACATAAATAACACAATAGTAGATACCACCCACCCACGTCACTAGCAGCGCTAGACAATTTATATACAGCTACAAATTTTATAATTAATTAGATTAGACAAATGTCGATAGTCACTGGAATTCTGGGAGCTACAAATTCTTTGCCAGAGCTATGTCGTTAGAACTCGAGGAATGCCTGGCAGTCGTCTGGCTAGACCAGCGGTACTATTCTGGAAATTTGGTTTGCATGTCACTTCTAAGGGCCGTTTTTTATAATCAAATCATCCGATAATTCCTTCCTGACTTAGATGAGGCGAGAGAGTGTCAGACTCTGACTGACTAAAGTTTCTATTCCAGCTTTGAACCGAAGCCCCAGCAACCCTCTATCGACATTCGCAGCTCTGGAGGTCCTAGTGCGAGTTTGTGTCATGTTATAAAAATAATAAGAAAAATCTTTATTATTTATTACCAGAGAGATCACAATTTTATACATTTCCAGGATCATGGCTGTGACCAGAGTAAAAGGGAACAGAGTGGAAAGGTCCCTAAGATCAGAAAAGGAGGATCCTCCGACCAGGCGAGGTGATCGTGCCTGGCGGGCTTTCTGCCCAACAGTTCGTTGGGATTTTCTATCCGTGTTAAACTGTCAAACACCAAGCGGTCACCGGTGACCGCAACCTATTGTTCTATAGTTGTATCTATAATGACGGTACTCGACGAGTTAAATCGAATGTAAACTTCGCATGTGCGATGTAGGATTTTATGACGTCATCCGTTAGCATGTACCATTTGTCGCTACAGCACCCTGACTTCTAAACTAGGAAAAAACCTGTATCTTAGAATTCGACACGTTTATGATATTCGGCATTCTGATTGGCCAGCTCGCAGTAGGCCCTTTGAATGTGGAATTAAAGTTTTGTATGCTGAATATTAGTTAGTTCGACACTAGAAACCACTAGGTGATGAGAGAAATCGGTAGAATTACGCCAGGTAGGTGAATATTTTGATATTTTAGGCTTCGGCATTTTGTAATTTAATGAGTTTTAGTGTGACTTGCAGGGCGATTTGAGATTTTATTGGACAGCATTTTTTTTTTTTTTAAGGGGGGAAAATCATCGAATGACTGCTCCCGCCTGGGTGAGCTAGTGTCAGACTCTTACTGACTAAAAACCACCCCGTTCCCTCTCCTGCTATTGGACAGCATACGAGCTGACGTACTTTACGCGACTTACGACTTTACGCCGCCTATGAACACTCACAACACCAAATACAAGTGCGTGACCAGCTTTTTACAAAGAGATACCTTTCTAGATATATTTGCCATCTTCAGAATAGCACTGCAGACGAGCGCTAACGAAGCAAAAAGTCACACAAGCTAGGACCGCACACCGCGGAGATTCTATACGTACTAATGTATGTATAAACTAGCTGTGCCCGCGACTTCGTTCGCGTAGAATAGTGACTATGAGCAGCGTTTTTTTTTTTAAATATATACTTATTTTTATTTTAGATTTGGATCATAATCACAGTCATTTTGGGTAGCTAAAAACCTACTTTACTGTAATGCTTCTCTATATACAATATTAGACGTATGGCCATCGGGGGTGAAAGCATACAGGCTGCTGGGATTGCTAACACGGGACAGAGCCACATACAATTGACCGTGCGAAAAACAGCTGATACTTAGATCTATACCCACAACTTTTAGAGTCTGACCTTGAGCTTTATTAATTGTCATGGCGAAACATAGGCTCACTGTAAACTGAATTCGTTTAAAATTAAAAGGAAATTTTTTTGGAATGAGAGGAATCTGAGGAATAATACCACTATCACCTTTTCCACACCCTGTTAAATATATAATTATATATTTATAAGCCATTTCTGAGATTAGCGTAAACAGACAAACAGACAAACAGACAAAAAAAAAGTTAGTTACATTTTTGGGTTCGAAATCGACATAACAATAGCCCCTGCTATTTTTTTTATTTTTATTTTCAATGCACAGACAGCACTTTTCTACAATTTTATTATATGTATAGATAGATATAGATATAGATATTCGTATATACTATTATATTATGTAGATTAGGAATGTAGGTTGTATGAGGGGAGCATCGTGAAATAAATAAATGTATGCAGAATGAATAAACCTAATAGAAACAATGAGTTTAGCTCTAATTTATATAGAGGAGTTAATACAACATACTGGGTCGTCTATCAAGCGTGTGTATTTACAACTGCTGATAAAGAATTTCAGTTTTGGTACATACATGTTAGATAAAAAGATTTTTTTTATGGGATGAGCCGGTGAACGAGCAGACTGATATCTGATGGTAAGCAATCGGCGTCACCCATTGACAGCTGGGGGATTCAGGGATTGGGGAAAGGGGGGCGGGGTAATTGGGCCTCCTGTACCCTAACTCACACGACGAAACACAACACAACGTTGTTTCACGTGCGTCGGTCTTCTGTGAGGCCGTGGTATCACTCCGGTCGAGCCGGCATTCATGTCGAAGCATGGCTCCCACACTTAAATAATATAAATAACATAATGTGCAATACTTTGATACTTTACATGGTAGACACGTTGACGGGGCATTCGACTGCCGCGCAACGTATAGCGGTTCTAATGCTGCATGGAACAACACTTTTTATAGTCCACAAGTTATTGTTTCGGGTCTGGGTGTCATCACTACATAGTATAAAACAAGGTCGCTATCCGCCGTCTGTCTGTCCCTATGTATGCTTAGATCTTTAAAACTACGCAACGGATTTTGATGCGTTTTTTTGCAATAGATAGAGTGATTCTTAAGGAAAGTTTATATCACTACATAGTATAAAACAAAGTCGCTATCCACTGTCTGTATGTCCCTATGTATGTTTAAAACTGCGCAACGGATTTTGATGCGCTTTTTTTAATAGATAGAGTGATTCTTAAGGAAAGTTTATATATGTATAATACATGCATATGGTACCCGTGCGAAGCCGGGACGGGTCGGTAGTATACTACCTCTATATACGCAAAATTATGTTTGTAAAAGCGCGCACGACAAAGGAGAAAACACTAATTTGAGGCAACTTTGAAAATATACTTACAGTAAATACAATTAAGATATTGAGTACCTATTGAGTATTAGTAGGTTTCATAGAACAATAACGAGGGCTGAAGATTTGATTGGTCGTTGTTGTATAATGTTAATCTGGTGTTGTTCGCTGAGCATAAACTAAACATTTAATATTACGTTATTTTTGTTTTACTACAAGACTAAACTAAAACAGTGCAGACAGTTAAAATTTTAATGGTTACCAAAATAACTCTGAGTTTGAGCACTAAGTCATCGTTTGTTGTATTGGAAGTACTAGGCACTCAGGAACTGCAGGAGCTGACTCACTCGTCATGGACAATAGTCTCCTTCATCGTCACTTTAACACAAAACAGTTTTATACTAATAATAATCTATATTATTACTTACTATGTAACGCTGAAGAGTTTCTTTGTCTGTTTGTCTGGATGCACTTATCTCCGAAATTATTTTTGTGCTGGATAGTCAATACATCGAAAAAGGCTATAGGCTACAAAACATCACGGTACAATCAACAAGAGCGAAGCAGAACGCCTATACCGCACGGTTTCGTGCGGTATAGCTAGTTTTTCTATGAATATAATTATGATTTTTTATTTTTTAAATTTAACTTACATTACGTTGTAAGTAAAGTCTACCTCTATATTACAGGTAGGTGCAGGCGACTACGCTAATGTGCACGATACGGTGGTGCAGTGGCTGGACGACCGGCAAAAATATTAATAAATCACAAAATAAAAATGAATGTTGTTTTCTTCTTCGTATAAGAATAAACATAACATAACATAACATCACGCCTTTTATCCCCGAAGGGGTAGGCAGAGGTGCACACAGAAGTAACACCTACTTTTCACTATTTATGTTATGAGTCCCATGTAATAGGGGGTGAGTCTATTGCCATATACCGGGCACATTTCCAAACTCCGTGCTACTACTGAGAATTATTTAAAAACCCAGTAATACTTTGCCTGACCCGGGAATCGAACCCGAGACCCCTTGCCCGGCAGCCGCACTTGCGACCACTCGGCCAACGAGGCAGCAGTATAAGAATAAACCTTTGTTATTTTCTGTTACTCTTCTTACGCAATAAGTGGTAGAGAACTTGAATATTTTTTTATGGCATAAACCGGTAAACGAGCAGACCACCTGATGGTAAGCAATCGGTATCAAGTGCGTTACCGGCATTTTGGGGATTAGGAGTTGGAGGATCGTTGGGGATTCAGGGATTAGGGAGATTGGGGAAGGGAAGGGAACCTCACTCACACGACGAAACACAACGCCAGCGTTGCTTCACGTCGGTTTCCTGTAAGGCCATGGTATCACTCCGGTCGAGCCGGCCCATTCGTACCGAAGCATAGCTCTCCCACACTTGAATATACCTTACCAATATTATAAATGCTAAAAATTTTGAATGCGTGTGTCTGTTTGTTACTCAATCACGTCAAAATGGCTGAAAGGGTCTGGAATAACACAGGCTACGTTTTATACCACAGGAAAGCGGGTGAAGCTGCTAGAAGAAGCTAGTTATAAAATATGTTCTAAACATTTAGTAATCTCCAGTCTACTGGAATGATAGAATGGCAATTGATGTCGTGGTTGATGATGATGATAAATTGGCGTTCCATAGTCTCTGCCTACCCCCATGGGAGACAGGCGATGTATGTATGTCTACTCGAACGCTTGCTATAGAATAATATACCACCGATACTACATAATACTAGTGTGTGAACATACTTGTAACTATTTAACATCTAGGTACAGTTGCCAGCAGATCAATCTACTCCAATTTGTCAAATTTATTTATTGAATTTTCGACTTTATCTCAATACAATAAAGTTGATGATAGAGAAATTTGTGAGAATAGGATAGGTTGACTTGCTGGTTACTGTAAATCAATACAATCAGTGATCACTTCCCATCAGTTGTTCTAAGGTGATGTGATAATTTGTTCTAACAATATTGTACTGTTAGTGTTCGTAATATATTATTAATAGCACAAATATTATGCTTGTTGTTTATTACTTTACACTTAATATACTAAAGATTAGACGAAGAGTAACCTATGGAGTTTTAGCTCGTTCTTCTCCATAGGAATGAGTAAATAAATAGCTTCATTTTTAATTTATTTTTTGTTGACGTTGAAAAGTGCCTTCTTACTGTAACTGAAATAAATGATTTTGACTTTGACTTTGATTACTTAGTAGTATAATAATTATATTATAAACTATGTTTCAAAAAACCGTTTTCAACATACTTTTAACATACTAAAACCTTCTCATAAGTGTATCAAACACTTTTCAGAAACCCGCATCACAATCGATTCAGCCAATCGTGAGATAATCGTGCACAAACATACATACTAACAGGTCAATGTGAGAACCTGTTTTTTGTGAACAGTTAAAAATTCATTTTTTTCTAGCAAAAATACATAAATATAGCTAAAAAACCTGTCTATTTCAGTCCATGTTTGTCTAAAAACGGTGCACATTTTTTTAAGCTCTATTTTTGAAAACCCGAAATGACTTAATGATAGTTTGCCGGACCTAGGAATTAAATCTTACAGCACTTGCTCGCCAGTCAGGATTACAACCATTCAGGCAAAAAGAGGAGTTCATATTATAATTTTTCGCAAAACTAATAATAACAAAATTCATAGACAAATTAAAAATGGCGGCTAAATGTCCATTGAAAAAAAAAACAAAATGAGTAATATATTGTAGTACATTATATATAGTAAGTAGGTATGAGATAGTTTCCGGTCAGTGTTGCAGACTGAATGGTCGGTCCATTCGTGTGTCAGTGGATGCTGGGCCGCCCAGCTGAACGGACGCTACGCCGCGACCTCGCGTCATAATAGCGCGGGATACGACTCGAGACTTACGAGTGAAGTGAAATAGTGAACTCACAATCTAAACTATTTTTTTTATTAAACATTATAAGTATATTATTCATTATAAACTGTTTTTATTTTGAGTTTTCACACTCTACTGAACTACACGAGTAGCTGAAAACTTTTCGTCGATTTTTTTTCGGTAAGTTTTTTTTTAATTTTATTTTTATGGATCTCTCGTTCATGTTCATAGGTAATTATATAAAGTTTTGTCTGAACGTTGTGTATTTAGTCTGGTGAACTTTATATAAAATCCGTGACCTTTAGTATAAGATTACACAGACGGAGGCTGTATCGACAGTTAGATAATTTTATTTAATTATACACGTACGCAAAATCACACCTTTTTGTATTTAACAAAATTGTTCTGTAATAATTGTTACAAATACTTTAATTAACTTGGATTTGTACATTTTAACGTTCACGTAAAGTATGCTATAACATAGATACTCGTACTAAAAGTTTTCGTAAAAAAATGTACATTTTAATTTCAATAGAGTTGAAGGTTACTATTGACTGCATCAAATTACTTAACCGCCTTATATTTTCTTGATAAACTTCTCCATAATTTAATTAGTTCTTTTAACTTCATTTCACAAAAAAAACTAATTATACAGCAAAAAAGTCTTATCTTATCTTATAAAGTTCTTGGTCACTAACATCTTACCTTTGAACGTCTTTCGCACTTAGACGTTACTTTTTATAGATCAGACAATTGTAAAAGGACACGGTTTACAGTAAATCTTAGAAAAATTTTTTGTCTTCAGATTGTCATATCACGATATTGAGAATATCCAATCTAAACACCAACCCATTAATAACCATTAAACAATTTTCTTTAAACTACGTTAAATCAATCTAACTTTAATCTCCTTGTTTTTATGTTAATCGGCTAGCAATACAAAACAATTATATTCTAAAACTAACTCCGAAACGTAGCAAATACTTTTCTGAAAACTACACCAAAATCGGTTCAGCCAATCGAGGGATAATCTCGAACAGATATACCATACACATAGGTCAAAAGGATAACTTCCTTCTTTTTTTAAAAGTTTCATCATCATCATCATCATCGACAGCCTATAAATGCCCACTGCTGAGCAAAGCCTCTTCTCACACGGAGAAGGTTAGAGCGTTAATCACCACGCTTGCTCAATGTGGGTTGGCGATTTCAAACTTATAATTAGAAATTATAAGTCCAGGTTTCCTCACGATGTTTTTCCTTCACCGTTTGTCAGTGGTGTCTAAATAATCTTAGAAAGTACATATAACTCGGAAAAAGTCACATTGGTACTTGCCGTTGGTAGGTTTCGAACCCGCACCCTCATGCATGAGAAGCGAGCGTCTTAAACCTCCGGGCCACCACGACACTGACACACTTTAAAAGTTTAATAAATGCAAATTACATAAAACCTATAGATATGTAATACATAACATACATAACATCACGCCTTTTATCCCCGAAGGGGTAGGCAGAGGTGCACATTCTACCACAGTACAATGTAACACCCACTTTTCACTAGTTGTTATGAGTCCCATGTAATAGAGGGTGAGCCTATTGCCATATACCGGGCACATTTCCAGACTCCGTGCTACTACTGAGAATTTTAAAAAACCCAGTAATACTTTGCCCGACCCGGGAATCGAACCCGAGACCCCTTGCCCGGCAGTCGCACTTGCGACTACTCGGCCAACGAGGCAGATATGTAATAGTAAAGTAAATAAATAAGACAATGTCTCAACACTACCCAAGCTCTCGACAACGTATGAATAAACTACCATTTACACACGGCTTCGCTCACATCTATACTAATATTATAAAGAGGAAAGATTTGTATTTTTGTATGTTTGTAATGAATAAACTCAAAAACTACTGGACCGATTGCAATAATTTTTTCACCATTAGAAAGCTGCATTATTCAGAAGTAACATAGGCTATATAATATCACGCTAGGTCCTATAGTTGTGGAGCAGTAACCAAAAATGTTTTAAAAACGGGGGAATAGCATCGTTTCTGAGGCCTTCCGTGGCGTGCGCTGAGCACATAGTTAAAGTTATACAAAAATGCTCTATAGATGAATTGTTCATCTTAACATTATTTTTAAAAAAGTCCGCGAGAGCATATGTCTACCTTTTATAGTTTACCCATAACAATCGTTTATGTAAAAAATCTTAAGTAACCCCGTGCGAAGCCGGGACGGGCCGCTAGTTAATATATATTTTGTCAATGGTTTCTGACAGGCGATCGACAGGAAGAGTAAATCTGTACAAATATAAATTAATCACCGAATGTTTGTTTGTGTCGATGTCGACTACCGAAGGATTGTATTTTGTATCAAATTTGATTATTTCTCGTTTGTGGTTGTCCTATTATTAATAATCTAGACAAGATTGGTTGAAAAAAATGCAATAGATATTGTTTGTGAAATTGAGATTTAAAAAAATATTATTACTTAATGAAATTTTTACAAAAGTAATCGTTTTGTAGTTCAAGTGTAAAAATGGATGCTGTGAAAGTAAAAGGTATTTGTTAGAGAAAGCTTCATAGAAGAAACGATAAAGCAAGACAAAATTAATATAAATTATACCAGCTGACCTACCATTTAGTTTTTTTAAGGTGTAAATACTTTAGTTTTTAGTTATTTGTATTTATAATATTAATATTAGTTAGTTAATTTTAAGTTGTATTTATTTATTCATAATTATGTTTTTTGAAAATATGAAAATGTATTTTACCAGTAAGTTGAGTTAGAAACAGAAAAAATAAGTTAATTGTTATATTCATTCCATTAATTATTACTTACATGAATGAATATACTGCACGGTTGGTGCGGTGGCTGGGCAACCGGCTGCCGTGCAACGTGTCGCGGGTTCGATTCCCGCACGGGACAACACTTTGTGTGATCCACAAATTGTTGTTTCGGGTCTGGGTGTCATTGTGTATGTGAACTTGTATGTTTGTAAACGCACTCACGACACAGGAGATAATCCTAATGTGGGGCAACGTTTTTTTTAAATAAAAAATAAAAAAAAAATATAACAATTTACTTACTCACGTAATAACTTGACGAAGAACTGGACTAGTTTCAAGCCATGCTAGAGAGGCTCATATTCATGAGCAACACTCAACGACACGCGAACTAGGTAAGCAAGGAAGCCGAAAAATATAATAATTAATTTAGTATGTATGACTCACGACATTTTGTAGGTAACAAATATAGGAAAAACCAGGTTTTAAGTAGAAGTTAAAGCTTAACAAACAAACACAATTTGTCATTCATAATAATGTATTTAGTCTAAATAATTACCGCAACTGTTCTAAATCAAAATATGAAATGTAGATCCTGTCACATTACGCCTTAAAGTATGCACCTCTTGGCTAACCGAGATTAGTATCGATTGTATCGATTAGAATCGACTCGATCATATCGCTGCGATCCGAGTGAGCGAGTGCAGGAGGAGGTGGTTTTGTGGGAAGTATATTATAATGTTCAGTGAAGTTGTTTGGGTGATATCCGGAACAGGTGTACTTTGTAGATTGTAAGGTATTAAGTGTATCTGATATTATATTTGTAAACGCACACACACAACACAGAGAATACAAGAAAAACCTAGCAACACAGAAACATCCCATTGTGGAGCATGCATGAAGGAAAATGTGATCTCTTGTTTCGATGAAATCTTATACTATTATATTAAGCTGAAGAGTTTGTTTTTTGTTTAAACGCGCTAATCTCCGAAACTATTAGTCTGATTTGAATAATTCTTTTGTGTAAGCTATAAAACATCAAGCTACGACCAATAGGAGCTGAGCAGAGCGTGTGAAACCGCTCAGAAGTAGCTAGTAAATAAATAAATTCAGAAGACAATGATTAATGAAACAAAATTTTTATTTTTGCAAATGTTTTACGAAGTAGGTAAATCCTTAAATTACTAGATGAGGCAATTTGTTGACTCGAATAAAGAACATTAGGTATGTCTAACCAATTTCGAAATTCAACCACTTTGACTGGTGTAGATTAAAAATCACAATATAATTTAAACCTTAATATTATTATTCCATTTATTTATTTAAAATGCTCTAAATTTACATTTTTTAATACTTCATACAAAAATTATATTTAAAAATATAAAAATCCAAAATATAAATATAAGGGCCAACTATTAGCGGGGTCATGGTCCAAGCTACCGGTGGTTAGGGCTCCAGAGACAGAAACCTCATCACATTACGTGCCGTATCAAGGAGAACTGTCTTCTGTCTGTATCAAGCTCTTGACCCAACTGCTTAACGTCAACCTCCTAAGGTGGTTGTCGAGGCTTTTAGGGATTAAGTCATTGGCCGACACGACTATCGGCACAATGATAGCTGAATCCACACTCCACATATCGACAACCTCGTGAGCTAAGTCTAGGTATTATTATAATAATCTTAATATTATTATAATGTTTAAGGCATACAATATGTCGTCACTCAAACACTCGAAGACAAATCTCCGGAGATGAGATGTGCGTATACACAGATCGGAACTAAGTATTGCAACCGAACAGTTTCGACACCCGGCGCCGGCTCGTCCTCGTATGAATGCAAGCGAGGCTTTTGTTTTGTACACAATATCCATACGTTTATCAACACAAAGACAAATTATAGTTCAGAGCAATTTAAGGATTTGCAAGGATTCGTAGAACTAGAGGCCTTGTTGAAGATCACCGTGAGATTCCAGGCTCCATGATATGTATATAAAAAAGAAATCAGATAATGTATCAATAAGACTGCACAAAAACATTTTTTTAAAAGAGTAACGATGGAGTTTCTTCCTTGTTCTTTTCCATGCGAATCTGGAACGAGCGCCTAGCTTCACTGACAGACAAACTGGTGGATAGTACAATTTTGACGTTTCAAAAGTGCCTAATTAAAGATTAATCGAAATAAATGCTTTGACTTTGAAAACTAGCTAACTAGATTCTGCCCGCGACTTCGTACGCGCAATCCCAATTGTTTCCCGTTCCCATTAGATTGTCGGGAAATCTTTGGACAAAGCCACAGATAAAGTTACAGCCTGCCT
Source organism: Spodoptera picta (assembly GCA_038387885.1). Classification (NCBI taxonomy): domain Eukaryota; kingdom Metazoa; phylum Arthropoda; class Insecta; order Lepidoptera; family Noctuidae; genus Spodoptera; species Spodoptera picta. Next base: position 175,828 of record JAZHFQ010000718.1, on the reverse strand, counting down.
CATTAGCCGAGTGGTTGCAAGTGCGATTGCTGGGCAAGGGGTCTCTGGTTCGATTCCCGGGTCGGGCAAAGTATTACTGGGTTTTTAAAAATGTCAGTAGGGGCACGGAATCTGGAATTGTGCCCGGTATATGGCAATAAGCTCACCCCCTATTACATGAGACTCATAACATAAATAGTGAAAAGTGGGTGTTACATTGGACAGTGCCATTAAGTGCCGTAGGCAATGTGCACGTCTGCCTACCCCTTCGGGGATAAAAGGCGTGATGTTATGTTATATTACAAAATTACAGCCACAGTCGTTGTTAAGTTATAAATAGTGTAGGTAACTACAGCTTTCTTTTTTTCGTATTTATTTATATACCTTTCCCAAATTACACTGCTACATTAAAATTCTACATTTCTCATTCTATAATGCTTCTGTGTGGTTTCAAGTTAAACAGTTGAACACAATCTACTAAAGTGCTGGACAATACACAATACACGTTCATGTTTACCACAGGAAGGATTAAGAATATTTCATCTCATAATCTAATATTCATAACTACTTAAGAAGAGAAATCAGTTTTGCTTTTGTAAGACTAGCTTCTACTAGCGGCTTTGGTCGCGTTAATATAATATAACATCATGCCTTTCCCTGAAGGGGTTGGCAGAGTCGCACATTGCGGCACTTAATGCCACTCTATTTATGTTATGAGTCCCATGTAATAGGGGGTGAACCTATTGTCATATACCGGGCACAAATCCAGGCTCCGTGCTACTACTGAGATCTTTTTAAAACACCCAGTAATACTTTGCCAGACCCGGGAAGCGAACCAAAGACCCCTTGGTAGGCAGTCGCACTTGCGATCACTCGGCCAATGAGGCAGTCGCTGCTCACGTTAGCATTCAATAAAAGTATATTTACATAGTATTTAAAGGCTATATTTTATTTCAGACTGGAACGTTTGGGCAGTCGGCTGCCGAGCAACGTATAGCGGGTTCGATTCCCACATGGAGCAATTATTTGTGTGATAGACAAATTGCTGTGTCGTTGTCATGTGTATGTGAACTTGTATGTTTATAAAAGCACCCACGATACAGGTGAAAATTCTAGTGTGGAGCAAAATTTGACAAAACATTACCTCTGTTCCTATCATCCCGATCCCTTTAATTATTATGACGTCACTGAGTAACAAACATACACACGAAATTACATTTTAAATATAATATAAGAAAAAATATCTTTAGAATATAAGATTGAACTCTCTTTGTACTTGTAACTATTACAATAGAGTTATTTCAATCAATGCTCGGTTAACGCAAGAGGTCATGTTGCCTGCCCAACTGATGCAACCTCACATCTCATACAATCGATACTGTTTCGTAAATCTATTAGTATAAGATACATAATTGATTAGATTTGAAGTAGAGGCGTAAATGACTCGGTGACATGATCAGGTGATGTCTCTCTAATCATAACTATATATAATATCACGCCTTTTATCCCTGAAGGGGTTGGCAGAAGTGCACATTGCGGTACCGGACACAATTCCATACTCCGTGGTACCACTGAGATTTATTCTAAAAACCTAGTAATACTTTGCCCGACCCGGGAATTGAACCCGAGTCAGTCTCTCTAATCCTAGTTCTATAAAACAATTTATGGAATTTAGTACCGCTGTTCAGAGCTATGGGGTGCGCACAAACATTTTACGAATTCAATCTGTAGCACTTATTAGATATTGTATTTGTGAATATGACTTGGTTTACTACGCATAAATTGCTGAACTAATATTGGTGGGATTAATTTGAATTTCGAAATCGGAATACCTATCCCAAAAAATCTAATTTATCGGATCAGATAGTCTCGCAGCTAACACATAACTTTGGTATATTTATGGCGTGTCCGAAACTAAAACTGCAGTCGTAAGTCGTCCCCTAACTATGAGAAAGTGGAGACGGAGCGGTTAGCGGTTAGTTTTACTGCGCATTAAAATAAATGCTAATAAAGAAATTCACCATTTCACGTGAGATGCTTATCGAGAGGTATCAGTGTCGGATCGACTATCCATCTATGGTAATTTGTCCCACGGGACATATTGTTTTCATACTGCATGCGTGCATGCTATATACCCAGCTATGCATGCAGTATAGCTAAAGGACACCTATCCTTTTTAACCGACTTCAAAAAAGGAGGAGGTTATACGTTCGGCCGGAATATTGTTTTTTTTTTTGTATGTATGTTCGCGCATAACTCTGAGATGCGTGAAGCGATTTGCAAAATTCTTGTTTTGTTTGAAAGGGTATACTCCCGAGATGGTCCCATTTCCATGAAGTCAGAATCAGATCCTAGGGAAACCGAGGGGAACTTTCGAAAATTCGAATGAATGTGAATTAGGTACCTATTAAGGATTTAAATTTTAATGAATAATTTTGTATGGAACTTATGGCACCGACTTCTTACCTATCAGTGGGTGGGTAACCTATCAGTACTAATAATAGTTATTTTTTGCTTTTTAATTTTGACTTTTTGTTTATTATTAGTTTTTGTTTTTTGAAGTCGGTTTTTTAAACGCAGTTTTTATTTTATTATTTTTGAGGAAGTAATTCATCCAATGAGTTCTCCCGCCTTGGGTGAGACGAGAGGGAGTGTCAGACTCTTACTGACTAAAAACCACCCGGTTCCTACTCCTGCACTTCGAGCCGGAGCCCCGGCAACCTGTTAAGTTAAGCCGCATAAAGCGCCGCGCTGATGCTCTGGAGCCAGGTATCCTAGGAACTGTTGCATGACAATGTCAATACTAGTACAAATTATGTTCTCACGTTTGTAAGCAAACTACTACTGCCTGTATTGGTTTAGTGGTTACCTGAGGTTAGATCTCCAGATAGAGACTCTTCTTTAAAAAAAACCATTTTCCCAAAACTAAGATCTTCTCCTGTAGCATGGGTTCGTTTACAAAGATATAAATTCACGTACACATGACACCTTGACATTAAACTACAATTTGTGGTTCACATTTTTTTATGGTAAGCAATCGGCGTCGCTCATTAACACCTGGAATACCAGAGGCGTTACGAGGGCGTTACCGGCCTTTTGGAGATTAGGAGTTTGAGGATCGTTGGGAATTCAGCAATCGGGGAGATTGGGGAAGGGGAGGATAATTGGATCTCCGGTAACCTCAATCACACGACGAAACACAACGCAAGCGTTGCTTCATGTCGGTTTTCTGTGAGGCCGTGGTATCACTCCGGTTTTTTTTTTTTTAAGGGGGGAAAATCATCGAATGACTGCTCCCGCCTGGGTGAGGCGGAAGGGAGTGTCAGACTCTTACTGACTAAAAACCACCCCGTTCCTTCTCCTGCACGTCGAGCCGGAGCCCCGGTTACCCGTTAGGTTCTCCGCGACTCCGAATCGGCATCGGCCGTATTGGACCCCATTTGTGGTGGTCTGATGGGTCTTTGAGGCGCGCGCGGTACGCGACGCGCCGTACGCTCGGGTCTGTTTCTGGTCGGACGGGGAGCCACCCATGCTCGCCGTCCGCAGGCCCGCGCTTACGGTGGCCGGAGATCGTCCCGCGATCCCCGACGCCCGGTGTGTCCTTCGCGATGGCTGGGTTGCGAGGAGGCAGCGCTTCGCTGCCTCACGCGTCCCTCCTCCTCCTTAGCTAGCTCCGGTTGAGCCGGCCCATTCGTGCCGAAGCATGGCTCTCCCACACTTAACATTATTACATATATAAACATCACTAGTTTAGTAAGTGATGGCCCTAGCACTATATTGTGGTATCAATATAGAAGTATAACACCTGTCACAATGACGCTGTCTATCTGTCATACTTTGGTGTGTATACTCGTCGTGTGCTCTGTCCAGCAAATACAAATGTAATTGCAATAAAGTCCAGTAAAACCAATCCGAGTTAAATTAGTAATCCACCAATATATAAAACACTATAAACAGTTATTTCATGCGGGAATCGAAACCGCTCGTTGCGCGGCAGTCGGTTACCGAGCTAACGCAGCTCTACAGCCAAAGATCAGATGCTCTACAAAATGCGTACTAGTGCCGGTTAAATCTTTTAGCATGTTTTTGTAAAACAGCCCTCCATTCTTATTAAGGACCTATAAATAACGAAAGTAAACATTTGTCATTGTAATACTCGGCTATGGAATATGATAATCTAGCATTTCCCCGCGGGTTCGCTCGCGATTCCTCGCCGTGATAAACTATCGTGGTAAAGTCGTGACCGACTCACTAATTCTATTTATGTCCCCGCCTGGCTTCGAACCCTAGACGTTCCGATATCGCGTTTCTCTCGGAATCTGTAGTATCGTGTTGGCTTGTTGGTGCAGTGGTTCACAAGGTTGGGTACAGGTTCAATATTTATGTGCGTCTCCAATGTAGTGCAGTTTACTAGGTAGTTTCAAGCTAAAGAAGGTTTCATTATACCAGGTTCCAGCTCCCACATAATTAGGTACTACTAAGAATTTTGGATGTATAATTATACAAAATTACTCCTCCGGTTCCAGGAATCGGACCGAGATTTTCGTGTGTATTCACTCTGAGATAGGTTAACCTAAGTACAGGTATCTTTTGACTTAATATATTATGATTCATCAATGAAACAGAAGAAAACTATCAGAAAGTTATTATAGCGGTAAATCTTCAACTAATTCTGCGATCGAACTCCGAACAGGATTCTGTATAATCAGATATAATTTGTACTATTATAATTATGTATTTAAATAAACGTGAAAAATCAATAAAATTATAAAATGAGGTAATATAATACTAATTCGTTATTGCTACTTATTATCTAAAGCAATAAAAACGTGGTAACTAAATGGCAGTTTTTATATCAATATAATATTTTGCATACATTTTTTAAAACTAAATAGGTACCTTGTTTCATGTATCAGTATTTGTTAGAACCCTATTTCATTAGATTAGGACGACCAGGAGGCTTACTCTTGAATCCAATTCCGATTGATCGACATTGGTATTGTGAAATTTCATACTCTTGAGTTACAACACACACAGCTTAGCGCCCATTGCATCCGTATTGCGTGGAAATTTGATGAACTAAATGGTATCGAGTTTGGCTTTATATTCCGAACTCTGAATGCTATTTTAACAGCTACGATGGGGGTTGTATAGTGTTGACTTTGAATAATTATTGAGATTTTGTTGTATGGAAATTCCATTGACATTGAGATTGGGTTCAAGAGTAAGCGCCCAGGTCGCGCAACCAATATAATGTAACTTATATTATACCTGCATGAAGAGAAGTCTCATGTAGTGTGGGAGAGTCATGCTTCCAAGTAATACCACGGCCTCATAGAAAATCGACGTGAAACAACGCTTTCGTTGTCTTTCGTCGTGTGAGTGAGGTTACCGGAGGCCCAATTACACCCTCCCCCCTCCCCAATCCCAGAATGCCCAACAACCTTCAAATACCTACTACTCAAAAGGCCAGCCTTTTAACGCTACTGCAGTTGCAGATGCCCATAGGTGGCGCTGATTGCTTACCGTCAAATGATCCGTCTATACCTATTGTCAACTTGGTTGCGCAACTAACTGGTGGTCGGCGATCAAGTCAACCCTAATGTTTGTTCCGATGATTCTCTGTAGACACCACAACATCGCGCGACGTTGTGAGCACACGCGCAATAATGATAAAGCCCATTTATTTCCAACAACCTTAAATAACATTTTCTCTTAATAAATAAATAACTATAACTATTATGTCATTGGAACCCCATGCTGGGTAAAGGCCTCCTCCAGCTTACTCCACAATTTTCTATTTCTTGCTTTTATTCTCCAATTTTTTCCAGCTACTTGAATTATCTCACCAATCCACCTGTTCCTTGGATGGCCTCTATTCCTTTTCCCCACAGGTCCTTTCCATGTTGTGGTTTCTAATGTCCATCTCTTGTCTGTGTATCTCGCTATATGTCCAGCCCATCGCCATTTTTGTGTACGAGCATAATGAAGTACGTCTATTATGTTAGTTTTTTCTCTAATATTCTTGCTTCTTATCGAGCACACGCGCAATAGCATGACGCAAAGCATTTCGATTGTTTTGATGCAAAAAAAATCGTACAGTGTAACAAACGAGTGCGATTGAAATGATATAATATCAACACAAGCTTCGTCAATAGACTATACGACACGTAGCACTGTGTCGTATAGTCTATGTTACCCCTGAATAAGGGTCCCGTTGTAACTTGAAACTAGTAGAGATTTTCTCAATCAGTTACGTAAGTAAACCTCTATTTAATATTAAACAAGCTTAATTCCTCTGGCGGTATAGGATTGTTGACGACTGTTGCGAACGACATTATTTGTAGACGAACAACATTACTTAAGTTCCGTACCGACTTTCAACACTTTGGGCAACTAGTTGCGCAACATATATTGCCTAGTGTGCACAAGGCTTAACAGTGCACGAAACAGGTCTAAATAAAGGTGATTATAATATTGAATAGATCAAGTGTTGCAGAGAGCTCGCCTTATTTATGTGTTTTCATTATTTTACATATATATTTGCATCGAGTTTATTGATCGGTTTATTTATAGAGGAGTCACCACCTCGTCTCGTCACCGTGTCGGGTCGGGGACTCGCTTTGCTACTTTATATTTTTTAATATACCTCTACATATTTATCAAAATGATAAGTCATCATACATCTCATTTGCTACGTCGCGTCGTTGATCGAGTTGCCGAGGCGAGTGGGTCAAAAGTCTTGCTTTTCTGATTATTTTTTTTATGTGCCTGTAAGCTCATAAGTACCTACGGGCCGTTGGACTAGCTTGAAATCCCTCGAGTAACTAAGTCAAACATTTTCGTGGAACGTGGCCTAATTGATTCATTAGATCCGTTCTTTACAGTCTAATACTAAATGTGTAACAATAATACATAATTAAGTACCTGGATGACCAACCTTTGCTCGGATTTCTTTAAAAGACATTTTCTGTTATTAAACCTAGCTGGATTAATTTATCGCCCCTGAAACACCTTTACTACAAAATTTCAAGAAAACTGTTGGAGCCATTACCGAGATCGTCGATATATAAATACATAACATAACATCAAGCCTTTTACCCCCGAAGGGGTAGGCACATGTGTACTTTATTCCGCTGTATGTAATACCAACTTTTCACTATTTATGTTTCCTATGTAATAGGGGGTGAACCCATATACCGGGCACAATACCAGACTCCGTGCTACGACAGATAATTTTTCAAAATCCCAGTAATACTTTGCGCGACGCGCGAATCGAACCCGAGGCCCCTTGCCCGGCTCTACCACTCGGCCAACGAGACAATATGTTAAATAGTAATAATACAATAAACGTAATATAATATAATACGGATTCTCAAGCTATCCGAACAAAATTCACCTTTCTGCCACCTCGGTCTATGACAGCGATAGATATCAAATCTACACTTATTAATTACAACCGTGTTAATTAAAGTTATTTAGAATATTTAAACACCTGCATGTCTAGTGATCTGTATCATTCAGATGTAGTGATATCAAAGTGTTAAACAGGTGTAATAATAAAAACTAATCACTAGTGAGATCTAACAAAATTAATAAGTGAGTGAGTGTGAGTCAATGTGAGTGAGTGTGAGTGAGTATGAGTCAGTATGAACGAGTGGATGTGAGCAAATGAGTGAATAATTAACATAACTTTTACTCACTATTCAAATCACAACGGATGTCGGTATTTCGGTAGTAATTAAACGAATTTTAATATTATTGATAAGGGTTATAGTAAGCTGATGTTAGTTGTATGAATATTTATAAGGTAGTGTGAGACTGTTTAGGATGGAGTGGTCAATCAATATGTTGTGTTCATTAACATACATGTACAGGTCATTTCTCTGTTACAGATGTTAGTGAAGACGAAATAACCTATTCATTCAAACTCAAACTCAAACTCAAAAGCATTTATTTCAATTAAACCATAATTTGGTACTTTTGAAACGTCAACAAATATGAAATATATAATAGTCTGTCAGTCTGTCCGTCAGTGAAGCTAGGCGCTCGTTCCAAAATGTCGATTCGAGTGGAGAAGAACGAGCAAGAAACTCCATTCGTTACTCTTTTAAAAAAGTCTGTTTTACAATGTCTCTGATACATATTCCAATATTGTACACACATGTGAGAATAATGTAAAGACATACCTGACGCAATATACAAATAACAGAACATACTAAAATAGAAAAAAAAAACAAAACCAAGAGAAAACAAATATCTTAAGTCTGACATGGTCCTCACATAATTATGGATACTGACAATCCATATAAAATAGTGCTTCTATACAAGAAAAAAAATAAACTCTTGTTTAAATAAAGAAAGAAATGCTCGATGCCACAAGAAAAGTAGATTGCCTTCATCGGAATCAAAATATTAAATTATCTATTATCGTAATCTGAACTAGGTTACTTGTATATACAGATAAAGTTGGTTAGCACATTTATTTCATAGCTAAACTAGCTGTGCGCACGACTTCCTTAGCCTCAATTACCCCTTAGTACATCAGCTACCTGTCAATAAAAGTAACGTTAAAATTAGTCCAGCCGTTTCAAAGTTTAGTCAGAAGAAACAGACGAACAGACAAAAATTGTAAAAACATCTATTTTGGTACATATACTATATATGGTATGTATATTCGTATGCATGTAGTACGTAGGTACTGTTATTTCAGTATTACAAACAGGCACTACAATTTTCAATATATGTAGATAGATATAAAGATGTGTGTAGGTTGATGATGACTATATGTAGGTTATTGGTTCTAAGTGTAGGAGAGCCATGCTTCGGCACGAATGGACCAGCTCGACCGGAGTGATACCACGGCCTCACAGAAAACCGACGTGAAGCAACGCTTGCGTTGTGTTTCATCGTATGAGTGAGGTTACCAGAGGCCCAATTACCCTCCCCTTCCCCAAGCTGTTATTTTGTGGAATGCGTTGCCCAAGGAGATCAGAATGGCAACAAGTCGCAATTCCTTTAAATTTAAAGTCCGTGAGCATTTACTTAAGCATTGGCAGACTCAAAACAATTGAGGAAACTATTCTGACAACGTTTTTTTTTATATATATAATAATATTGTAGTATTTATGCAATAGGTATAAGTATTTGTTTAGTAGTATGTATTATATGGTATGTATATGTCTATACTGATTTATAAAATATTGTATTAATATATTTATTCTATAGGTTATTTATATGTGTAGTATACATATTACATAACTTTTTTTTTTATTTTTTCAATTGTGTTCTGGCTTCGCATCAACCACTTCATTTCTCTGCACTTCCCTATGGTTGACTGTAAGAGAATGCCTTAAGGCATTAAGTCCGCCATTCACTGATGTATTTTGTGAAGAAGAAATAAATAAATAAATAAATCTCCCCAATCCCTGATTCCCCATCGATCCTCAAACTCCTAATCCCCAAAAAGCCGGTAACGCACTTGTAACGCCTCTGGTGTTCCAGGTGTCCATGGGCGTCGCCGATTGCTTACCATCAGGTTTCAAGAAGTAAGTAGATAAAGTGAAAAACCAATAACATATAAACATACTGCATTTAATATTAGTAAGATCATAATGATAAACTCGTGAATGCATCTAATGTTCACGCTGTATATTAAACCAATTAATATTAAACAACACTCGATCAGTCAGAGCACGCGACATGCTGCACCACTGCAATGCCAGTAACAGATTGTGGAGCGCCTCGTGATATACGGCGCGTAACAGTAGTAACAGCGCACTTGTAATAGTATTTATTGCTTCTAAATTAAATTTTCAGAGCGAACAATAAATGTTATATTAACTTAACACTTTTGCTTGTGTATGCGTCTAGTTAATGAACTACTATAACTAATGAATTCCTTAACTAATAATCCTCAATTTCAAAGGACACAAACATAGATAAACATTAATTAAAACCTATCAAAATACTCGTCGTATGTTCCGTCCGCGGCCTGTACAAGGTGACATTATCACACAGCTGATAGTGTAGACACGAATATATTATGTTAATACACGAGACCTGTTCGCGCGGGGCTTGGGGCGCGGGGCTCGGCAATCAACTCACACTCGCCGCTAATGTGCCGCTAATTAATTACTCTGAACTTGTCACAACATGCCGTAATCAGAGTAGAGACAGAAATGGTCAACATACAGTAGAATCTTAGATCACTTTGTATCGAATATTTTAACTATATGGGAAAATTGACATTTAGTCTGCATGGTGCAGCCTGTTTGCAAAAATAAATTTCCTTGCTTCACTTGTTTTATTTATTTAAAACCAAGAATTTAGCAAAAGAATGGTGTAGGTAATGGTATAGAATAATAGTATATTAAACCTGGCTGTTTACATAGCCTTTCCACCATCTGACCATAATAATGATAAATGAGAACGACACGTGTCTTCAAAATTATATGTGACATTGTATTTTAATTTTATTTTTTTTATTTATAGAGGTAAATCGATACCAAACATTGGCAACACATGTCTCACTCTTTTAAACGAATGTTTCCGAACAGACCACTCGATGTGAACACCGATACTCTTGGAATGTAAGAGATCACACAAACACAAAGTACTGGCAACTGTCTAACAATGATTTCCGTTGCATTATAATATTTCGATTGGACCAAAGAGGTTAGATCACTTCCTACTTTCTTTTCCCTCGACTTCTAATGTCTAGTGTCAACGAGTAATTGGCACAACAGTGTAAGCCCTCAGGTGTTTAGCTCTTGTTTATATAAGACTAGTTCTTGCCCGCGACTTCGTCCGCGTAGAATATGATTACTGGTTTATCCCATGGGAGCATTTAATCCGACAAAAAATCCTATTCTATCACTTATGTCAACCTATGAGGACACGGTAGAACACACGGTGGGAGAATGCCCTTCGTGGGCTGAGCACCGCCGTGTCCTCAGGGAAGTGATCGGCGATGGCGACCTCTCGCGTCCGGGCCTAGTGCAGGCCATGATGCGGAGCGAGGGGGACTGGGATGCCGTCTCCTCCTTTTGCGAAGCAGTCATGCTAGCTAAGGAGGAGGCGGGACGCGTGAGGCAGCGAAGCGCTGCCTCCTCGCAACCCAGCCATCGCGAAGGACACACCGGGCGTCGGGGATCGCGAGACGATCTCCGGCCACCGTAAGCGCGGGCCTGCGGACGGCGAGCATGGGTGGCTCCCCGTCCGACCAGAAACAGACCCGAGCGTACGGCGCGTCGCGTTCCGCGCGCGCCTCAAAGAGCCATCAGACCACCACAGATGGGGCCCAATACGGCCGATGCCGATTCGGAGTCGCGGAGAACCTAACGGGTAACCGGGGCTCCGGCTCGACGTGCAGGAGAAGGAACGGGGTGGTTTTTAGTCAGTAAGAGTCTGACACTCCCTCCCGCCTCACCCAGGCGGGAGAAGTCATTCGATGATTTTCCCCCCTTAAAAAAAAAAAAAAAAAAAAAAAATACCCTGCCTGTGAACCAAATGTCATCAAAATCCGATCAATAGTTTGTGAGTGATTGACGGACAAACATCCAAACAGTGAAACTTTCATAGTAATAATATTAGTGCGATACTATTTATACCTCTTTTAGATTACGGAGGGAAATTACTCGAGGTAAAGAACTGCTTCGTTGGCCGAGTGGTCGCAAGTGTGTATGCCTGGCAATGGGTCTCGGGTGATTCTAACTTTGCACCACGCTATGATTTTCTCCTGTATTGTGGGTGCATTTGCTAACATACCAGTTCACAGACACAAGACACCTAGACTAGAAACAACAATTTGCAGACCACATAATGATTTGCTCCGTGCAGGAATCGGATCGTTGCCGCGCATCTGTAGCGGGTGTGTCCGTTCGAGAAATGGTCGGTGCTTCAGTGTCGGTGCTGAGGAAGAAGTCAAAGTTAAAAGCATTTATTTCTATTAATCAAATAAGCAACTTTTGAAACGTCAAAAGTTTTGAATTGTCTATCCGTCTGTCTGTCAGTGAAGCTAGGCGCTCGTTTCAAAGTGTAATTTCGAATGGAGAAGAACGAGCAAGAAACTCCATCGTTGCCCTTTTGAAAAAATGTTTTTGTACAATCTCATTGATACATTTTCTGATCCGTTACCTACTGTATATATATTATTATATATATGAGAACGCTGTAACGACAATACAACGTCAATATTTAATGGGACTCCGGAATCAACTCCTGAAATAAAATAAAAAGCTATGAATGATTGTTTCAAACATGGTGCCCACCTTATACACTTACCTCTACAATTTGAAATAATGGTTCTATACAAATAAGAATCTTTGATGAAGTCTTTCAGGTGAAAACAAAAAGAATTACATCTAGATATCTTGTGATTCTTTTTGTGTATTCTGGATCTGGCACTGGGCACGGGCTCTGAATGCCCTTATGGTAAAGATGGTAATGTCTATGAGTACCACTAGATTATTCAGTGCTACCCTATGAAATACGTACATTAGAAAATAAAAATAATTACAAACCTAATTTAATTGAACGGAAAATACCTATATTTACTATCATGAAATAAATTCCTTGAAATTCACTTTAAATTAAATATTTTTGTAATAAAACTGTAAATATGAGCAACAAAGAGTCCGCGACTTTGCAAATCAGTGCTATAACTGTCCACTTAGAGTGGCTCGCGATAAAATATTGCGCATAAAGGTAATAACATTGAGGTTTAATACGAGCGCAGTGTCACGCCCACCTACAATTATACATACATAAACTTTCAATTAACGTATACATATATACACACACAAATACATATAAACAAATATATTATATAAACACTTCTCGATCAATTAACCAGAACATACTCTGCGCTGTTTACTTTCCATATTTCGTGGAATTAAAACCAAATACCAAATGTTAGGGTGCGATCACATTGGGTGAGCGAAGCGGTTACTGTACTGCTTTGTAGTTTGTAATAATTCTACTGCATGTATGTGAGTTTTAGTGATTCCGAAACGTTCTTACTCAGTCTTTTTTACAGATTTTTCTATAATTTGGAATATCACGGAATAGAATTGTATTAATATATAATATTGTTTAGTGAATCACTTAAGAAGTTTAACAAATCATTAATTCTTCAAGAATATCAATTATTATTACATCTGTATTATGTGGTATCACAAAAATCACGTCACTAGCATTCTTCTTTTTTCTTTTTAAAAAGAAATAACATAACATAACATAACATCACGCCTTTTATCCCCGAAGGGGTAGGCAGAGGTGCACACAGAAGTAACACCCACTTTTCACTATTTATGTTATGAGTCCCATGTAATAGGGGGTGAGCCTATTGCCATATACCGGGCACATTTCCAGACTCCGTGCTATTACTGAGATTTTTAAAAACCCAGTAATACTTTGCCCGACCCGGGAATCGAACCCGAGACCCCTTGCCCGGCAGTCGCACTTGCGACCGCTCGGCCAACGAGGCAACGAGCAGTAAAAAGAAATAATGGCTAAATTAACTATTGAATTATTGTAATGAACGATTTTACAACCAAGAATTTTGTGAGATCATTTTCGACACTAGCGCCGCTACCGTATAACTCTGAATTTTACTCAATCTTTGTTATTATACTGACCATGAACACTTCACTTTACGTATTATAATGAGTTAAATTACGATTTCATTCTGTCCCTCGTTATAATCTAAAATATTGCTGTAATTCACAAAGACTTGATTTAAATATATTCCACTCATAAGTTTGAGAATTATTGTTTAATAAAGGTGACAAACACAGGCTCGCTGTACGTGACTACATTTGCATGAAAGTGAAATTAATAAAATTATTTCAGTATAATAACTGCACGCTTCTTGCTTCCCAACTGACAACATAAGTTATTACTTATTAGATACCATAACAGTATACCTAATAATAAAGAGTGAATTGTTTACAGACAACCTCATTAGTCGAAACCTTGGTCAGCTCCAAACTGTATTATTTATTGTCCCTAAGGTTATTTTCTTTTTCGATCTCTTTGACTGGAGTTTGGTGTTACATTGTTCTCGCAGAATCGAACTAACAAAACTATGTAACTAGAGAATTGTATTGTGAACCTGATTGAAAAAGAGTAACCTATGAAGTATTCTTGCTTGTTCTCCTCCATAGGAATTTAATCCTTCGAATGAGCAAATAGCTTCACTTTTATTTTTTGTTAACGTTCAAAAGTGCTTTTCTGGTCTAATTGAAATAATTGATTTTGACTTGACTTTGAGTTTGCTTTTACAAAATTCTCAGTACATCATCAACCGCCTAGAAATGCCCACTGCTGAGCAAAGCCTTTTCTCACACTTAGAAGGTTCGAGCATTAATTACCACGCTTGCTCAATACGGGTTGGTGATTACAAAATTATAATTTAGAAATTATAAGCTCAGGTTTCCTCACGATGTTTTCCTTCACTGTTGGTCAGTGGTGTCTAGATAATCTTAGATAGTACAGTAACAGTTACAGGAGTATAACTCGGAAAAGGTCACATTGGTACTTGCCGTTGGTAGGTTTCGCACCCTCGTGCATGAGAAGCAGGCGTCTTAAACCTCCGAGCCTTAAACCTCAGTACGGAAAGAACTTATTCCAAAACCGTGTGTCCGTATAATCGTAAAAGAATCGCTACTTATTTCGTACGACTCGTAACTTAGTCACAAAATGTGGTTGTTACATTTTAATCAGTATCTTAAATGTGGGAGAGCCATGCTTCGGCACGAATGGGCCGGCTCGACCGGAGTGATACCACGGCCGAGCAGAAAACCGACGTGAAGCAACGCTTGCATTGTGTTTCGTCGTCTGAGTGAGGTTACCGGAGGCCCAATTATCCTTCCCTTCCCCAATCTCCCCAATTCCTGAATCCCCAACGATCCTCAAACTCCTAATCTCCAAAAGGCCGGTAACGCACTTCTAACGCCTCTGGTGTTCTAGGTGTCCATGGGCGACGCCGATTGCTTACCATCAGGTGATCCGTCTGCTCGTTTACCGGCTTATGCCATAAAAAAAAAATCACTTCGAAGACAGAAAGTCTTGGGATATTGTGTTTTGTAACGAATTGAGTTTCTTGCTCGTTCTTCCCCATTCGATGGATGGATGGATTTTTTGAAGTTTCAAAAGTGCAAATTGTGGTTTAATTGAAATGAATACTTTGACTTTGTCCGCAGAAAGAAAGCGTAGTAGCGTAGCGAGACTCGTAGTAGCATAGCACACTAGATTAAACCTACAATAACGCTACAATTTTACCGCGTCGGCGTCGTATCTTAGATGTGCAACATTTCAAAAGATACGCAATATTTCCCACAGCTCGCTAACTTAACAATTGTCAATTAGTTTGAGGTGACACTACACTGCACTGTAATGAGCACGGAATATAGAATACAATATATTCCGTGGTAATGAGTGACCCTCTAACATGTCGAAGTACAGTCATCTAATACATAAATTATTGAACATACCACAGCAAATCAAACTATACAAAGTCTTCAATCGATTTTTAATTTTGACTAAAAAAAAATAAGGTTGACAATCGATTAATGAACTTTCACAAATTTGGATTAGCATCATATGCTGGTCAGTCTCATTGTCACTACCGATCTTTATCCGTCAATACATATTTTATAGTTAACAGCCAGCACTATGAGTTATACTGTTTTCTAAAACACTTTATGGCTTTGTGATAAGATTGAAATTCGATTGATAGTAGTGTAGCTTGTCCTGCTGCTGTACAATAAAATAGTTGCAATAATTGAGTAGGTGCGAGGTGCGACAGCGAGTAATGTCGGACACGATTATTGAATCATTACGATATTTACATTATCTGCGACTAAATGTCGCGCGGGATTTATTCCTAATTGAAACGTATTGTTTGTTACAAGCTGGACTGTCACAACAATCTAATAATATTGAATTGTTCATTTACGTTACATGTTAAAGGACCATTTTTAAATAAATAATAATAAATAAATTTTATTTTATTTCGGACAACTTAAATCCATTTGGTTAGTAAACAAACAACTTATAAAACTAGCGTTAGAACTTAAAATTACCAGTTGCAATTAAAACATGACTTACGCCACAATAGCATGCAGGCGTATCCAATGCCCCAGTATAGGGCTGTCCCATTTGTCTGCTATAGTCTTCAGGATGCTATTGGGGCTGACACGCACCCTATGCATAATTGAGGCACAACGTTTTCGTATGATGGCATCAAAACCATCAACACCTGCCTCTGCGAACATGCCAGAGGCACTGCAGTACCGCGGCAACCCCACCAGCACCCTGAATGCGTTATTGTATTGAACTCGCAGAGCCATTTTTGTCTCGTTGAGCGAGTGGTACAAGTGCAACTGTCAGGCCTCGGGGCCTTGAATTTGATTCCCGGGTCGGACAAAGTATTATTGGATTTTTTTAAATTCCAGTACTAGCACGGAGTCTGGAATTGTGTCCGGCAATAGAACTACCGCCTATTACATGGGACTAACATAAATATTGAGAAGTGGGTGTTACACTGTACAGTGGCATTAAGTATTGTATTCTGCACCTCTACCTACCCTAAAAGGCGTGATTTGTATTGTAATTCGACTAGTTTCAAGCCATGCTAGAGGCTCATATTCATGAGCAGCATTTCGCGACCCACGACATGGCGACTGTCGTGCTGCTACTTGTCTACTAGTCGAGTTCCTCGTCAAATTACTACGTGAGTAAGCCAAAAACATAATAATTTAAAAGGCGTGATGTTATGTTATATTAACTCGTCGAGTACCGGTTTTGTAGACACAATTATAGAACAATAGGTTGCGGTCACCGGTGACCGCTTGGTGTTTGACAGTTTAAAGGACAATTTCCTTTAACATTAGATTTTTTCGATTTACTTGAAATGTACCACTGACTATGTGACGTTTTGCCAACCGTGAAGACTTTCATCTAAAGTTAAATCGAATGCCAATATTTAAACACACTTCAAAATAAAGGAGATTTCCAGTATGACCTGTATGTGTATGTATGTATGTATGTTCGCAATCATCTCGCGATCGGTTAAATCAATTTTGATACGGTTTCCAAAGAAATGTTTGTTGCTCTTGTAGAAATTTATGAAATAAAGAATATTTGCTGCATGATTTATAGTTTAATTAGAAAACTTAAGTTTTTACAATCGTTCACAGGATGAGTAACAAAAAGGGACAAGAGCGCCATCTATAACTGTCAAAATACAGGAACTAATATGGTTGCGTTCCATTTCCAATAGCTCTTGAGCAGATTTTAGTTTTAAACGACTTTATCATCAACCGACTTGCAGCTTGAAATTGGATCTTTCAAACATAGTTTATTGAACATTATTTTGTACCTCTATAGTTTTGATAAAGTTGGAAGCTTCGGCGATGTTATTATTAAATGTAAGCTTTTCATTATTTCGTGACTATTATTTGTTACTAATTTTTAGTGAGTGACTGCCTCGTTGGCCGAGTGGTCGCAAGTGCGACTGTCGGGCAAGGGGTTTTGGGTTCGATTCCCGAGTTGGGCAAAGTATTACTAGGTTTTACAAAATTCTCAGTAGTAGCATGGAGTCTGGAATTGTGCCCGGTATATGGCAATAGGCTGACCCCTATTACATGGGACTTATAACATAAATAGTGAAAAGTGGGTGTTACATTGTACAGTGGCATAATATGCACCTCTGCTTACCACTTCGGGGATAAAAGGCGTGATGTTATGTTATTATTTATTATTTACAACAGTTTAATCAAGTCAACAATTATAGATATCGTAATCTAAGTATTGTATGAACTAGTTGCACTGCATTCCCTGCCGCTGACAGTGCAACAAAGTGCAGTAATAAAGTGCAGCGGACAAACTCGTCCACTCTGATACAGGGCTGTTGTAGAGATCCGATACTGGAACCGAATGTATCGGATATCCGATTCAATTTTATTCGGAACCGTATCCAGATTCGATATCATTTTGGATAATAATAATAATTTCTCATGTTTTTGGAGCCTAAATAAAACTTTATTAAGACATACTATTCTTAAAAATCTTTTTTTAAAATGCTTTTATTTTGAATTTCCTTGAAGTTCAATTTTTATTGATTTTACTTATATTTCTACAGAAACTTAACGCATGAGCAAATAATATTAACATGTATTTGATAGAGACTAAAGAGCTAAGTATCACAATCATAGTATTGATTTCTACGCATCAGTGACAAAAGCAGTAATTATTATAGTACATATTTACTGTATATGATATGTCTTAGGCTGATTTTAGTCTCACGCTGACCGTCAGCGCTCATAGCTCAGCGCGTAGTTTGACAGAGGACAACCAAGTCGTAGCTTTATCCCTCAGCGCTGACCAAATAACACTTTATTCTAAAACGCTTTATAGAAGTTCAAACATTTCGGTTGTCAGCGCTGACGATCAGCCTACAGTCAGCGCGACTTTAAAACCATCCTTAGGAAACGAAAGCGACATAACATTATCCCATATCCGTATCTGGATCCGAACTTATAAATTTGTAACATCCCTACCCTATGGCTCAGTGGTGAGCTCGACACCGCATAGTTATGGGTTCAGATACCGGCTGAGTGATAGTCCGCGACCCTATCACTTTGCACTAATAACATCCACTGCGTGGGTGTACACTGTTAATATTATCTGAAAGCTGAATTACAGGCTGTGTAGCTTCAGAGTATATTTACTTTAATTTCTTCTCATCTTAATCCTTACTAATATTTATTTATTTATTTATTTATATATGCTTTATTGTACACATTTATATAGCTTAAAACAAACAATTCAAGTAAATATGCGTACAATGGGCGGTCTCGGTAATATTATAAATCGGAAAGTGAGTTTGTTTGTTTGTTCCGCTTTCACGCCGTAACTACTTAACCGATTGCTTTGAATTTTTGCAGAAGTAAAGTTTGAAGTCTGGATTAAATAATGGGGTACTACTTTTTGTCCCGGAAAAATTTGATATGCCCGAGGGAAAACAAAAGTATTGGTATAGATGGCGCTGTGTGTATTGCTATATGTCATATAGGCTACTTTTTATGCTGTTGTGACGCGAGCGCAGCCGCGGGTAAAAGCTAGGAGAATTATAAATGTAAACGGTATTATTAGTGTAAGACACACAAGAATGAGTATTACACAGTATGACAGTACGTACTGTATACTAAACAATATGGTACGTGTTTTACTCTCAAACAAAACTACTGAACGGCTTTAGATGAAACTTGACAAAGAACATAACATAACATCACGCCTTTTATCCCCGAAGGGGTAGGCAGAGGTGCACACAGAAGTAACACCCACTTTTCACAATTTATGTTATGAGTCCCATGTAATAGGGGGTGAGTCTATTGCTATACACCGGGCACATTTCCAGACTCCGTGCTACTACTGAGATTTTTTTTAAAAACCCAATAATACTTTGCCCGACCCGGGAATCGAACCCGAGACCCCTTGAATTGAGGCTGCGCGACATCGCCGCGACCGCGCAATCTGCTCATGAGGAAGAGCCCCTCTGTGGCTCAAAACTAGTAGAGCTTGACCTCTATGAAATATCTCAACAACCTAAACATGTGATTAGAATCTTCTTATCGCCGACCTAATTAGCTAAAGGGAACTCCCTGACATCCGACACAATGTACACAGCTACCACCTTATACTAGCGTCAGGTAATTTATCATCCTACCTCAAACATACTCCTCTAATAGCATCCACAGTCGAGCAACTACCACGGGCTTACAATTAGCAACGCTTGCTTGTACCGATACCATAAATTTAATACCGATACCAACTTTCTCAAGTCAACATGATAATCGAGCGATATAATATATAATTGGTATGCTGACACCCAGCACATCAAAGTACACCTCCTTTAATTGATATTGGACTTTATTGCAACGGTATAAAGTTGAAATTATGGATTGTGTAGAGTAGGTTGAGATGCTGTGATGCGAACGTTTCAATTAGTGTAAATCTTTAACCGCCCGCCCTCCGTGCGACACTGAGCTGAGATAACTAGACCAGGTACATAGGTACAACCGATTATATTGTAATCGAGTAGATTTAAACACCATTCGATTCGGACAATCGATATCTGAGCAATGGTTTTCTCTTTATTTATAGATTAATCGATATCTCTGTTTATTTATAGGACTCGCTTTAAAGTAATGGCGCTTTCTTGATATACCACGCCTGTTTTTCTGTAAAGTCGTAGGCAGAGGTGCAATTATTTTTCCATTTGGATATATAACTATTAGAAATTCCAGATAAAAGAGGGAGTGCTTATTCTTGACGCTGTTTTCGTTAAACTGTAATGAACCTTTAACCATTTTTACAATAAATCACAAACTTTCTAATCACTATGGACTTCCAAATATATATTACTTATCTTTTTCGTTTAATAATTTCAATAAAAAGAACAAATAACTTTGCCAATGAATTCAGAGCAAAATCAATTTCGAAGCAACTGAAACTCGAGCGGACGGACAGGACGCGACGGCCCGATCACATCAACTTCATAGATAACTACAGTGTAGTACACGGCGCGAGTCATTCCGTCTAATCTACGTGATAACGTGCTGTCTCTCTCAGGTTCAGGGGACACAGTCTGATTGCTGAATAGCTGTACTGGATACATTTGTTGATCGAAAGTACTACGGTAATAAAATTGTGATAGGTAGATTTACTATTTTAACTCGTCGAGTACCGTCATTATAGACACAATTATAGAACAATAGGTTGCAGTCACCGGTGACCGCTTGGTGTTTGACAGTTTAATTTATGTGATAGGAAATCTGCTTTGCCACTTTAAAGGGGCATGCAGGGGATTAACGTATTGGTTTTTTTACCGATACATACATTTCAAGGTCAAAGTCAGTCAAAATCATTTATTTGAATTAGACCAAAAGTGCACTTTTGAATGGCAACAGAAAATGTAAAGTGAAACTATTTGCTCATTACAAGTCGTAGATTTCTATGGAGAAGAACGTGGAAGAAACTCCGAAGGTTACCATTATTTCTTTTCGAATGGCAATCTTTCTCAGTTAGTTTAATAGTATCAACTGTAAACATCTACAGCCTATAAGTAGTACTAGCTTACTGCGGACCAAAGGGCTGTTCTCACACGAAGAAGGTTTGAGCATTAAGCACTCAATGCGGGTTTGCGATTTCAAACTAATAATTAGGAAATCATAAGCCCAGCTTTTCATACGATGGTTTCCTTCATCGTGTGTCAGTGCCTAAATAATCTTAGAAAGTACCTACATGCAACTCGGACAAAGTCACATTGGTACTTGGCCGAGTGGTCGTAAGTGCGACTATCGAGCAAGGGGTCTCGGGTTCGATTCCCGGGTCGGGCAAAGTATTACTGGGTTTTTAAACATTCTCAGTAGTAGCACGAAGTCTGGAATTGTGCCCGGTATATGGCAATAGGCTCACCCCCTATTACATGGGACTCATAACATAAATAGTGAAAAGTGGGTGTTCCATTATACAGTGGTATAATGTGCACCTCTGTCTACCCCTTCGGGGATAAAAGGCGTGATGTTATGTTATTTCGGTAATCTAAGCCGATGATAGCGACGTATAGACATCGTGAATGGTAGACCAATCACTCGGTTTGTATTAACGGACAATTTTTATATTAATTTATCAATTATAAATGAAATCCAAACACAAGCGCACTTCTCTGACTTGACCTGATCTAATTTCACGGATAATTAGCTCACCCTCCACCAACCACTATGATACCACGATACAAATGGTGTAGTTTGACCAGGTACCTATAGTTCATAAACATCAACATAATTGGAAACTAATCGAGTGAATAATTAACATCTGTTGTCAATTATACGGTTCATTGAAACGGTATAATAATGCTATAATCTGTACGTGTAATAAGTATGTGTGCTCCTCGTGTCTGTCTGTGTTGGTTGGACACGTGTGTATCACGATGAAATTATGTCTGCCTCATTGGCCGAGTGGTCGCAAGTGCGACTGCTGGGCAAGGGGTCTCGGGTTCGATTCCCGGGTCGGGCAAAAGTATTACTGGGTTTTTCAAAAAAATCCCAGTAGTAGCACGGAGTCTGGAATTGTGCCCGGTATATGGCAATAGGCTCACCCCCTATTACATGGGACTCATAACATAAATAGTGAAAAGTGGGTGTTACAGTGTACAGTGGCATAATGTACACCTCTGCCTACCCTTTCGGGGATAAAAGGCGTGATGTTATGTTATGTGAATGAATCAGTCTTACAGAAAGAGTCGCAGGCACAGCAGTTGGATTCTTGAACTTCTTTGTTCGTTTATTTAAACTCAACAATATCTTAAACTACCTCTACAGAATTGATTCTGTAAATTATTTCTCTGTTTGTAGACTTACTTTCATCAACAGCCTATAAATGCCCACTGCTGAGCAAAGCCTCTTCTCACACGGAGAAGGTTTGAGCATTAATCACCACGCTTGCTCAATGCGGGTTGGTGATTTCAAACTTATAATTAAAAATTATAAGCCTAGGTTTCCTCACGATGTTATCCTTCACCTTTTGTCAGTGGTAACTGAATAATATTAGAAAATACATAACTCGGAAAATGTCACTTTGGTACTTGCCGTTGATAGGTTTCGAACCCGCACCTTCAGACTTACTTTCCTATCCGTTAATTTTTATAGCATAGGTCTAAGTGTGGGAGAGCCATGCTTCGGCACGAATGGGTCGGCTCGACCGGAGTGATACCACGGCCGAGCAGAAAACCGACGTGAAGCAACGCTTGCGTTGTGTTACGTCGTGTGACTGAGGTTACCGGAGGCCCAATTACCCTCCCCTTCCTCAATCTCCCCAATTCCTGAATCCCCAACGATCCTTAAACTCCTAATCCCCAAAAGGCCGGTAACGCACTTGTAATGCCTTTGGTATTCCAGATGTCCATGGGCGACACCGATTGCTTACCATCAGGTGATCCGTCTGCTCGATTAACGGCTTATGCCATAAAAAAAATTAGAGTTTACTCGTAAAAAATCATGTAAATTGTATGCGGACAAAGCCGCAGGCAGTGAACTAGTGTGTATGTTATAATGACACGGTGAGTCCCGCTGCTTCAAGTTAATATATTCCGTCGTTTATAGGTCGTTAAGTTTTTGTCAATAAGTTGTTAATAATTCGGATTGCTTGTCTAACGTGTCTCACTACTCGATTATTGAATCCACTAAATTTGGAATTATTTACATATTTACCTGGCGAAAAATGGATGTCTTAACGATTAAATAAGCAAATTACTAAAAATCGCGGGTTACTCACGTGAATGTCACTGAGAAAAGCTCTACTAGTTTCGAACCACAGAGGGGTTCTTCCTCATGAACAGCGTACCGGTCGCAGCGATGTCGCGCAGCCTACTGGCTAGCTGGGAGCCTAACGCGCACCCTGCCGGACACCACGAGCGTTTGCTTCCAAATCCGGCGGCGGTGCTCTGGACGATGTTAAAGCGCCGCACGGTACGTTCACCAGCGGCGCAGGTTGTAGGTTCGATTCCGGGTTCGCCACAAAGTCAGTGTTACAAATAGCGCTTACTGTTTCACACTCCAGACTATTTTTAGTTAATTTAGTATGTCTCACGATAGTTATTATAAAAATAAACAAATTTTAAAGAATCAATAAAGCAATTCAGTCATGCAAATATACGTCCAATAATCCATTTCCAATTATTCTCTACCGATTGAGCACAAACATAATTAGGTAGGTCTACATAATATATCGGCTGGCCTACATTCCAGGCCTGTATGTAATAACTATTTCATGGAAGCTATCACTAGTCGAATTGTTTGCGGAAGCCGGCAGCCCGCGTCTACACCGGCTGAAGTATGATAATAATATCTACACATAGTATGAGTCTCTCCAGACTACCAGTGACTCACAGTTTCATATGATAATTATGCCTATGGAGTTTCTTGCTCGATCTTCTTCAAATATGAATCTAGTATTGAGTCGAGCTGCAGTAACTAGAACACTAGAACACGTGAATATTGAACTAACGTGTCGCTCATGAATAAGCGTGCTCCATCGTCGTCCGCATCATCGTATACCACTAGATGAGTCGCGGAGAACCTAACGGGTAACCGGGGCTCCGGCTCGACGTGCAAGAGAAGGAACGGGGTGGTTTTTAGTCAGTAAGAGTCTGACACTCCCTACCGCCTCACCCAGGCGGGAGCAGTCATTCGATGATTTTCCCCCTTAAAAAAAAATGATGGTGGCCAAACGCTATAAAATATTTAAAAAAATACTAAATTAACTAAAAATAGCTAGTTACTCACGTGAATATACTGAGAAATGCTCTACTAGTTTCGAACCACAGAGGGGTTCTTCCTCATGTACAGCGTGCGCGGTCGCGGCTATGTCGCGCAGCCTACTGGCTTAGTAGACTCAGTCAGGAATTTTCTCAGTATATTCACGTGAGTAACCCGCGATTTTTAGTTAATTTAGTACGTCTCACGATAGTTATTATAAAAACAAAAAAAAACTATTAGTAAAAGTGTCTGTACAAGGATTAATTGAAACAAAATGCTTTGAATTTGAGTGAACCGTAAAATTCATACCAATAGTGAAATATCATTCAGTCAATTTCCATCAACAGCTGGACGTAGTACTCTTCTATAGTATGGCACTGAACTCGAGTTAACAGAGAATGAACAAGATCATTAAATTCTATAGTTTTAACGTTCATAATCAAACCATAAACTAGATAATCGTGTTTCTAAAATCGTTGGTTATAAAACCCCGTTAGGTATTTAAAATATTCACTAATCAATGTTCTATGAATCATAAAATAGAAATGTTTTTATCTCGAGCGTGAAAATGATGCGTGTGAATAATTTCATTAATTTGCTTTGAATAAATTTATAATTTCTATAAACGAGTCCTCCAGTCCAGTTTGACATTTCTATTCGTATTAAAACATTACGAACCGTATATTTCACGTCAGGCCACTCGATTCGCAATCATTTGTCATCAACAGCCTATACATGCCCACTGCTGAGCAAAGCCTCTTCTCACACGGAGAAGGTTTGAGCATTAATCACCACGCTTGCTCAATGCGGGTTGGCGATTACAAACTTATCATTAGAAATTATAAGTCCAGGTTTCCTCACGATGTTTTCCTTCACCGTTTGTCAGTGGTGTCTAGATAATCTTAGAAAGTACATATAACTCGGAAAAAGTCACATTGGTACTTGCCGTCGGTAGGTTTCGAACCCGCACCCTCATGCATGAGAAGCGGGCGCCTTAAACCTCCGGGCCACCACGACCTTCAATTGTCTTAATGCTAAGCTATCTTATAGCTAAGATAGGTGGCATTTAATGTCATTTTAGTTTTCAAGAACCTATAGGTGACACCTAACAGTGCAAGCAAGGGGTAAATGTAAGTGCAACGTCACGCTGAATGACCCATAATTATGTGATAGTTTCGGGGTGACATGTGAAAATGGGCATAAATATATTATGTCAATTGTTTTTCTTTAGACAGGAATCTTACGACTAAAATATAGATGGAATAATGATCTCATACAACATTAATATTTTAAAATAATCATCAATTTAGTAAAATAGGTTCCTTCCATAATATATTGTCTGATTGAATTAAACTCGCAGACAACGAGCGACTTATATATAAAGCGTGAACATTTATGTGACACGGATCATGTCATTGAATCAATCGGATCAATGCAATCTGTCAAAAATACTTCAACAGATCTTCAACTTTATTTGTTGCTCTATAAAATACATAATCGTTTGTATCTGTTTAAGAGAATGGTGTACGTTGATGTGCAGTTGTTTTATAATCCGCGTGACTGAGGCGCGCCGCTTGTAATCGGCTTATTGTATAATCCCACAATATTATGATAGAATGACCAGATTATTGCCAAATATAACGCTGTGTGCGCAAGCATTAGTCGTCTTATTAATTGTGTTTAACTAAATTGCTGATTAGACCTTAAAAGGAAGAAATTGCGAAACTGTTTTAAGCACTTTTGGTAGATGTGTTAGTATTTCATCATCAATCGCCTCTCCATCTCCAATAGCACTGGGCTCGCTGCCATTGCCGCGGTAAGTCCCCTCTTTGAGGAGAGGCTTGAGAGATGCTACGGCGTCCTTACCTACCACCTAACGCAGGTCCTCACTGGACATGGGAGCTCCGCAAGATACCTGTGTCTGATAGGGCGGAAAGAAACGCCCGGGTGTAATCACTGCGAGGACCGCCCTGAGGACACGGTTGAACACACAATAGGGGAATGCCTTGTGTGGGCTGGGTACCGTTGTGTCCTCAGGGACGTGATCGGCGACGGCGACCTCACGCGTCCGGCTCTAATGCGGGCCATGATGCGGAGCGAGGGGGACTGGGATGCCGTCTCCTCCTTTTGCCTGTCTCCTCCTCCAAAACGTCGTCAAAGTCACCTATCTTCGATTAAAGGTTCCTAAAACGCTACAAGAGGTTAGTGTACCTAAATACGAATAAAGATGATGCGCATTCAAGCTATAAACCCACAATTGTTGCAAGTAATTGAAGACAAAAGATCGTCAAACGCAATGACAAACAGCTCGTATTTGTAGTTGAGTACAGTTTGATTTATCTGACCACTGCGGTACTTGAGGTGGGTGAGGCTAATCGTGTCGGACACGCACTTCGTCGCGAGCCAATCACTTCGACACCGACCACTTCGCAGAGAAAGTCCCACAAATCGACACAGAAGCTCCCAGTGCTTCATTGCTTTTCTGAGTATAATAAACTAACTTCTACTAACGGCTTCGTACGCGCTTTTTTAAGGGACTGGAGGCAGATTTACAAAAATAAAACGATGCACGACTTATTTTTGTTAGTCACATTTTGTTACCAATTTTAAGCTCTCTACCTTGAAAATTGCGGAATTCTCGATACAAACTTCCTCCGCCCATTTTAAGAAAAAGACAAAAATAGCCTGTGTCACTCTCCATCCATTCAACTATCTTCAACATCAATTCAAATCATCGTTCCGTATTGCCGTGAAAGACGGCCAAATAAACAGACACACACTTTCGCATTTATAATATTAGTATGGATTAGTTTAGTACATTAGATAGCTTACTAGACATTATCTAGTTTGTAGTAATTTCACTGGAAGTAGGTCATTGACCTTGTGAGAGCAGTCGATAACACTAGTGCTGTATTTATGTGCACCTCCTGGCTTGTTCGACATGGATTAAGTGGGTTCGGAGATTGAAGTGTTAATAATAATAACAATAATTGTAAAAAATCGATTAGTAATCTGCAAACAAGGATGACGTGTTGTCGTTATCTCTAGTCTTATTCCCCCTTTTTTTGGGAAAGTCATCGGGTGTGTCTTCCCGCAAAGACGGAGCATCAGACCCTTACTGACTACAAACACGAACCGCGGAAAGACATCGCCTTTAGAATTACAAACTAAAGGTATCTACTTCAACAGTGACGAATCAAACTGATATTCTTCTGTAAAATTTTCCCTAACCTTCCATTACCTACGTACTCCGAGCACAGGGCAGGTGCCCTATAAGCGCAGTGCGTGAGATAGCACTCTCCAAGCAGGTCGCGTGCCGTCACCTGAGCACTATGTTGTATACACCACCAGTGTACCATGATCTCGCTTAATTCTATCTTTCCGTACGAATGACGGTCAGTTTATACTGGTTATGTATAGCTTGATGTCTCGCCGTGTGTACAATGCATGTAGTATAAGGAGACACCTGCTCATGTAGTCTGCGACCCTGGTAGGTGAGAACAGAGACACTGGATACATGATACTACGTTATTTCATGGAGATAATGCGATGTGTTTTGTTAATGGATACTTAACATTTTGTTAGTAAATACAATATTCTACCGAACTGGTCTAGTTACTAGCGTGACTGATCGTAGGATCCTCGGGTTAACTGTTTAAAGTTGGAATCAAATTAGAGGTATAATGAGTATTAAAATCTAAGGATTCTTGATATGACCGGGTACTCTGGTGAACTATAGAAGAAATCTCTACTAGTTTCAAGACACAGCAGGACTTATAGTAATGAGAATCATTCGCAGTCAATAGTCGGTTGACAGGCACAATTTGGTCCAAAAGAGATGAATCTATCTGTATACAACCATGCGTTAACTACGAGACCTTTATTGCACACTTACAGCAAGCTTAGAACAAGGCTCATAATAAGCCGCATAAGTGACACACTGCTAAAGAGTATCTGTACTCTGTGAAGCTGAAAATGTATTGGATGGCACGCCACAACTGTGCGGCCAAATTGTTGAATGATCTGTCGTTGACAGTACTTCTGAACCGGCGTTCAAACCTTTAAGAAAAGAGCGTATTCCTTTTTAAAAGTCCAGCCTGTGGCTCCTCTGTTGAAGATATCCATGGTCGGCGTTGATCGCTTACTATCAAGTGATCCGTCGGCTTGTTTGCCTTCAATTCCATAAAAAAGCTCTCCATATTCTTTCGAGATACAACCGACATCATAATTATAATCTAAAATGAATGATATCATTGTAACAGAGTTGCCACATATTAATACGACATGTCTAACCAACTCCGGTTCCGCTCCAATATGTAGATGATGTTATCAAAGATGGCATCCAATCCAAGTTGGAATATTTAATTGTCAATAAATATTATTCTTATAATGTCGTAAATGATGTCAGGTCGTAAACAAATCATCGAGAACTAACGCCGTCATAATCCAATCATAATTATTGTAGGCGAGAGATACACTGTGACTGTGACAGGCTTATATGAAAGAGTATCTCATCTTACTTCTTACTTAATGTATCTATCTATCTATATAAATTTTTAAAATGAATCCCTTTTTCCTTGATCACGGCATCACGCGTGAATGGCAGAACCGATTTCATTAATTCTTTTCTTGTTGATTTTACTAGTTGTTCCTAACTTGAACCGTTTCCATCTTCATTTCTAAGCGTAACCTGGACCTGTCGAGGTCCAGGGTCCGCTTTCCTGCTTCTTGCTTTCTATTGTGCGTGGTCTTTCGCATCCTTTATTAAGACCGTTTCCACGCATACCGTCGGTCAGTACACCAAGTCAGCATTCCTCAGGCCGGTGATCTTGCCGTTCCCCTCTTGCCTAGCGTTGGTGGCATACCCAGGCATTAGCTACCTCGTAGTTTGCTCAGCTTTTCTAGTTTTTACAATAGTTTTACTTGTGCATAAAATTATTTACAATAACCATTAATCACTAAACAGTTAGCAGTAATCTATTTAAATCTTTAACAACTGGCATAAAACAGTACATTGGTAATAAAACGATGAATATTAAACAAGTCAATTAAATAGTTCAGCAAACAATGACACAGCGGAACTAGATTAGCTTCAACTTCTACTCTTCAAACAACCTGTAGCTCACAACCTGATCGATGGACCAACACGATTGTAATATATAGATGTACAGGGTGCAATAGAATTGTATTCGTGGTTTCGATTTCAAGGGTGGTTTTTGGTTTTGGTTCAATTGGTTTCAAGCTATGCTAGAGGTTCATATTTATGAGCAGGATTCCGCGACACGCGACGGTGCGACTGTCGCGCTGCTACTAGAATATGAGCCTCTAGCATGACTTGAAACTAGTCAAGTTCCTCGTAAAACAATTACGTGAGTAAGACGAAAATATAATAATTAACTATCTAGTTCATTGAAAATCTGCTTCGCTGACCGAGTGGTCGCAAGTGCGACTGCCGGGCAAGGAGTCTCGGGTTCCATTCCCAGGTCGGGCAAAGTATTGCTGGGTTTTTTTAAATAAATCTCAGTAGTCTGGATATGTGTAAGGTATATGGCAATAGGCTCACCCCCTATTAGATTGGACTCATAACATAAATAGTAAATAGTCAGGGTGTTACATTGTACAGTGGCATTAAGCGCCGTAGTGTGCACCTCTACCTACCTGATAAAAGGCGGGATGTAATGTTAAGTTACCACTGAAAAAAAGTTTTCATTAATATTTGTCAATGATTTGTGACTATTTTTTTAAACTAATTGTATTTAGCGACCCGCTGCCGAATGATGTCCCAGCCGCTTAAAGATTAAGATAAAGATTTTTATTTAATAACGTTTCCAGTTTTATTTATTTTTTATGTGTCTCAGTCACTCTAGTGTCGATTAGAAACATGATTCACAACGCTCACAAACTCAGTTACACCCTGTACAATCTCCAATCAATATTTGATCAATAAGTTTTTGCTGTAACTGTGAACTCGAACGGGACCTGAACGCAGATAGTTATCCACCTTAATATAATAACACACTACACACATACATATATGTGTATAATAACACACGACATGTGAGTGTTTACAAGTCATAATTGAAGTGTTACGTCGACATGTGACGGCTAATCACAACATGTTTGTTTGTTTGTCTGTCGCACGTCGCTGCGGCTCGAGGCTTGTTACTGTCTTCTCACGGTAGGTAGCTTAGTTGTTTGTTAATGACACGCTAAATTAGACTTTAATGCGTTAGAATAGACAACTTAAAAATACAGGCATTTTTCTTACTAAACCGTTGTTCCAAAATGCATCTATGCCTTTTTACCGACTTCAAAAAAAGTAGGAGGTTTTTTTTTATTTGTTTGTTCGCGCAGCACTCCGCCATTTGTGAACCGATTTCCAAAATTCTTGTTTTGTTTGAAAGGGTATACTCCCGAGATGGTCCCATTTCCATGAGGTCAGGATCTGATGATGGGATCCTAGGGAAACCGAGGGGAACTTTCGAAAATTTATTTATTTTTTGGTTTACATTATTTTAATTTGTGTTGATGAGGACTTTACACCTAGATAGAGTGGGGCTGTCATTAAGGGTCATCAGACCCATCATCAGATGAAGAAGTGTAATTGTTAAGGGAACTCTTCAACGGTATACAGTTACTACCTTGTGTTTGGGCTTCGACTTCTTACCTATCAGTGGTTGGGTAACCTATCAGTACTAATAATAGTTATTTTTTGTTTTTTAGTTTTGACTTTTTGTTTGTTATACTCTACCTATCCGATCTCTCACTTAGTCCATTCGCACTCTGATTTAAGAGCCACTAAAACTCCTTTTTAGAACTATGTAACTTATTTATTTCACTATCACATACCCAAACCCAAATATTTAAAGAAGGTTGTTTTTCTCAAATGTTCAGATCATGTGTTGCACGACAATCGCACGCCTTCATCAATTTGACGATTGCAAGACAGATGCTTGCATCTTGTGTCGAAAAATTCAAAATTGTGTCCACGAAGCGACAACGTTACGTCACTCCACATACAAACCCGCCTATCGTAATTTGTAGGCTGCATGCATTCGTCAAATGACACGTCGAGGACAGTAGGCCTTAGCGAGAGAGCCGCTGCAGCAAAAAGAGCGAATTACTTAGTTATATTCATCAGACACAGATCTTTAAACTTAATTCCAATCTATTTTTAGAGCTTTAGTGTTGAAGCTACTTCAACACTAAAGCTAAATCTCATCTCCAATCAGTTCCACTACATTACATAACCTTGAATTCCACGTAAACTTTACGACCACTAACAAACCACCAACATATGCATAAACTACATCAAATTGCACTGACTTTAGTATACAAACATAACCTTTATGCATATTGACATAAGGTAATTCATAGTTGTTATTTCCGTGCCAAACTATATCTTGTCAAATATTTTACGTTTATTTTAATGACCTTACCTTTATGATGTTGAGTCAGTCAGTTACGATTGTTTTAATGAATGCACCTATGTATTAAAATAAAATAGGTATTCCACTAAACAAACCTCGGTCATTAAGCACCAATTACAGTAAACAACAGTCATAAATCTATCAATATTTAGCCATAAGTAACACGCGGTTTTTTTTTTTTTTTAAGGGGGGAAAATCATCGAATGACTTCTCCCGCCTGGGTGAGGCGGGAGGGAGTGTCAGACTCTTACTGACTAAAAACCACCCCGTTCCTTCTCCTGCACGTCGAGCCGGAGCCCCGGTTACCCGTTAGGTTCTCCGCGACTCCGAATCGGCATCGGCCGTATTGGACCCCATCTGTGGTGGTCTGATGGCTCTTTGAGGCGCGCGCGGAACGCGACGCGCCGTACGCTCGGGTCTGTTTCTGGTCGGACGGGGAGCCACCCATGCTCGCCGTCCGCAGGCCCGCGCTTACGGTGGCCGGAGATCGTCTCGCGATCCCCGACGCCCGGTGTGTCCTTCGCGATGGCTGGGTTGCGAGGACGCGTCCCGCCTCCTCCTTAGCTAGCATGACTGCTTCGCAAAAGGAGGAGACGGCATCCCAGTCCCCCTCGCTCCGCATCATGGCCTGCACTAGGCCCGGACGCGAGAGGTCGCCATCGCCGATCACTTCCCTGAGGACACGGCGGTGCTCAGCCCACGAAGGGCATTCTCCCACCGTGTGTTCCACCGTGTCCTCAGGGCGGTCCTCGCAGTGATGACACCCGGGCGTTTCCTCCCGCCCCTTCAGACACAGGTACCTCCCGAAACTTCCATGTCCGGTGAGGACCTGCGTCAGGCGGTAGGTGAGGACGCCGTAGCGTCTCTCAAGCCACTTCTCAAAGAGGGGACTTACCGCTGCGATGGCAGCGAGCCCAATAAGTAACACGCTAAAGGTTGATAAATACTGATGCAAAGTTGTAAATCCAACTCAATTTATTATTATAAAAATTCAATAGTATAAATAAATAGAGACTCGATTTAAAAAACATGTAATAATAGTGTCAGCCAAGTCCAAGCATAAATAAATCACTGATTAGTTTTTACAACGGCTCGTTAGTTCGCAGTAACCTGATCACTGCGTCTATCAAAACTTTATTAAATTAATAACAAAATTATTTGAGCACCTGACGCACACACATAGACACAGCTCGCATATTTTTTCTAGGAACCACAGATACATAATTACTATCTTCTATTTGCATTCAACAATGGATGGATGTGATTCGGTTCGATATTTTGACAACTTTATTATTGGCTTCGCATCAGATATGTAATTTAGTTGGAACTCAGTTCTGCTGTAAGAACAATAATTGTATGGATCGGATTTGTAAATTATATTCGTCTGCAGCACGCATGCGCGATTATTTTAAAAGCATTCTTCAGGAAGTGTTTTTGTATGAGCGTGTCGGTTGGAATTGTAATTTCCTAGTCTGGTGATTAACTTCGGTTAAACTGATGAAGATCTACTACGATAAATCAAAACACAGAAACAGACATTTCTGTAGGACTAGGATAAAAGTAGCCTATATTTTATATCATACCTATACATACCTATATACAAACTGACAAACTTGCATTTCTATACTAATATTATAAAGAGGAAAGATTTACTTGTACCTATTTTTGTATGTTTGTAATGAATAGGCTCAAAAAGTACTGGGCCGATTTAAAAAATTCTTTCACCAATGGAATGCTACATTCTTCCAATTTGGCATAGGCTACATTTCATTTTGAAAAATATTAGGGATCCTTGGTAAAATTTGAACAATGTAACCGAAGGTGTCGAGAAATGAGTCTTAAAATGTCTTTCGTCGAAACTATTAGCGATAGAACAAAATAATGTACAAGAATATTGAAGAACATCATAATGTCTACAAAAAACTCCGCGGTATCATATGTCCAACTATTGTAGTTATGTCACAAAAACAATCCAAATTTTCTAAAATAAATAATTGTCTACCCCGTGCGAAGCCGGAACAGGCTGCTAGTATTATATAAAATGAGAAAAAGTTCAGAACAATCTCCATCTAAATTATTAATTACTATTATTTATTAAACTTGTCTCCATAAAACCTTATCAGAAGAAATACTGTTACCTACAAACAACTCTATCAGATAAACATCCAGTCGACTCGCTGTCTCTCTAACTACACATCACGCAGGAAGTCATCCCATGACACACAGACGCCGTCGTAGTCGTAATAGAATTACTCCCGCGGATGCACGACTAACTGCATTTAGTTATCTTTGACTTAAATCTAGATTAAGATGAAATCTATCAATGTAGTGCAACAGTATATATTCTTTCTTTCTTTCTTTACTGTACAATATTCTTTTCAATCCTTCTACCCCATTTTACTTAAAAGAGCGTTTTCAATTTCTCGGTGACACACATTCGAGGTCTCGAAGGATCGTCGGAGAATCTTAAATTAAGTATACCTATACATTCCTCTTCCTTCTTCGATAAATCTTATACGGTTCAAGCGGCTCGATTGTGGAATGAATTGCCTATCGAGGTGAGGCGTGCCCGGACTTTGCGTCAGTTTAAACACCTTGTGAAGGAGCACTTTCTCACACTATAAGCTTCTGTTTCTCCTTTCATTAATTGTACATACATACGCATACAAATACACACACACACACACACACACACGCACACACACATACGCAAACACACATACACAAACACACACACACATAGCTTATTGTATTTTTGTATATTATTTATGTATTTCTTTTTATATGTTGCTAGTATATTATATCTATTGTAGGTTGTATTGTAGGCTTTTTTATTTTGTCTTTTTTTTTTTTTTATTGTACACGTAACTACCCCTTATCTGGTTTCTTACAAATATTTCCATCCAAAGGTTGTCTGGAAGAAATCACCATTGTGTGATAAGACCGCCCATTGTACGCATATTTACTTGAATTGGGTTTAAAGAATTTCTTTTTTTTAATTGTTTGTTTTACTACATAAATGTGTACAATAAAGCATATATAAATAAATAAATAAATAAATAAACAGTCGCCTCGTCTATTGCTCATATTTATGAGCTCCTATCGTAGCTTGAAGTCGCGGAGAACCTAACGGGTAACCGGGGCTCTGGCTCGACGTGCAGGAGAAGGAACGGGGTGGTTTTTAGTCAGTAAGAGTCTGACACTCCCTCCCGCCTCACCCAGGCGGGAGCAGTCATTCGATGATTTTCCCCCCTTAAAAAAAAATCGTAGCTTGAAACTAGTTGATTCATCAAACAGTTACGTAAGTAAGTAGAAAAACATTTTACTAATATTATAAATTCGAAGGTTTATTTGTTACTCCTTCGCGTCTAAATGGCTGAAGCGATCGAGATGAAATTCGGAACAGGAGTAGAATACAGTCTGGATTAACACATAGGCCACTTTTTGTCCCACGGCGATGCAGGTGAAGTCGCTGGCAGCAGTTAGTATGTAATATTTAAAATGAAATCTGTTCGATATAAAAATAGAAGTTATGACTATCCTTAGATCGTAAGGACTGGGCTACATGACGTGGGTCCCGTTAGACGAATGTGCAAAAAGTGTCAGAACGTCTGTGAGTGGTATTGACGAGAGCAATCACCTCGCGGCAGAAGGTCAAGGTGACAGTGACCGCTCGGGGGCTCGCTTTGTTTCCTATTATTGATTTAACTGTGAACACTCGATGGAGATGATTGTTTGCGTAATATAGTTGAATAGTTCCGTGTCTGATTCATAAGAAACAAACAGTCAAACAATAAAACCCAGACTGATTAATAATTCTAATTGATTTATCACCTAAGTGTAGGAGAACCATCATTCGCTCACAAAAAAACCCGACGTGAAACAACGCTTGCGTTGTGATTCTTGTGAATGAGGTTACCGGGGGCCCAATTCTCCCGTCCTCAATCTCCCCAATCCCCGAATCCCCAGCAATATTTACTTTCCTTAGGGTGTTTATAACCTGGGTGTCTTCATGGCTCGAGTGAATAGGTTGCTTATGGGACGATCCATCGTAGGCCGCATCATCGCTTACTACCAGGCGAGATAGAGGTCGAACGTCGGCCCATCAAATATTATAAAAACATATCCTCTTTATATGGTTCTGGTATTTCTCTGCGTTCGTCCTATAAAATAAAACTGACTTAGATGAGTTAACTATACAAGAACCAGATGTTACAGTTTCAAGTTCACTGCGATTCTATTTATATCTGTCGTCTTAATTAACACTAAACGTCTCATAAAGTAAACATTATCAAATGGATGAACAGTCGTCCATTCAGGACATTTTTAAACATTAATATCATGTCATCACCATCTTCATATAATTGAGGACCATTTGTAACATTTTTTTATATCTTGTAGTTGTAAAAAATGTTATAGACGTACAATTTTAGTGCCAGTGTTAGAAGTGAGAACTTTGACATAAAAATATTCATTTATACTTCACCCATCGAAGTCAGGACCTCATAAAACCCTTAATAATACTCCTAAAGGCGCCTTACTCATATGATAATCATAATAAACCGAGCCTACTTTCTATACCGCTAATAAAACCCAAATCATCACACATTAGCGACTATACCTCAGGGCCGACACTTTTTGTATACACTGCGCCTTTTATGGGATCTATTTCAAAAGAGAATTATAAAAAGCCGCAACGTACGACATCCATTACAGTTATAGTCGTAATAAACAGTATTACATCGAGATAATATCGTTCAAGTTAGTACGTAATTAGCTGTAACAGTTACAAGTAATATTTGTGGCGCTCCAAGTGTTTTATTGTTCAGACATTTCAATAATCACTGTACTTACAATGATAAGGTTCATAAATCAAGTTAAATGATTTCATAAATCTAGGGTCTTGCAGTTTAATGTTAGCTCAGTACATATGATATGACTACACGGTTGGAGCAGTGGCTGGGCAATTGGCTTATTGCAACGTGGCGCGGGTTCGATTCCCACACAGAACAGCTCATTGTTGTTCCGGGTCTGGGTGTCATGTGTATGTGAAATTGTAAAATCGGTAATCCGAAACTGCGAATACCTTAACCGGGTTACTGTGGCTACGGCGGCAGGAGTAGGAGTATGAACAGGGTCGTTTTTAGTCAGTAAGAGTCTGACACTCCCTGTCGCCTAACCCAAGGTGGCAGAAGTCATGAGATGACCTCCCCCCCCCCCAAAGCCCGCTAAACCAATCTCAAATAATTTCGGCTTGATTGAGTTGCATAATTTGTGCTCAATGTCGTAAATGTTAACACCGAAGTTACAATGTTGGTTTAATCTCCATAATCCCCTATTACTTGTAAATCTATTTTCAGTTCGCCCTGCTCATACTCGGGACACACGCTATCGTTCTCAATATAACGTGACATTTCGTGTATTTCATCGAATCGAGATGTGTTGCGAATATATCATACAAATTGTCGAGGATCATAATAAAGTAGTGCACGGTAGAGAACTGCCAAGTCTGTCCTCAATTATTAAACAACTTTATTCAGCTGTTTATTTTATTTTATACTAGCGACCCGCCCGGCTTCGCACGGGTGCAATATGCATGTATTACACAAATAAACCTTCCTTACGAATCAAAATCCTTTGCGTAGTTTTAAAGATCTAAGCATACATAGGGACAGACAGACAGACGGATAGCGACTTTGTTTTATACTATGTAGTGATTTTATATCATCTTGCCGTGTTTGTTTGTTGGGTCAAATTGAATAATCGATCTTATCTCGCACACACACTTAATCCATCGACAGTTTCTTTTTCACAACTCCTTCCATTATGGATGTCAAACGAAAGGGTTCGATTGGTTGAATAGAAGTCATTGAAACCATTTAACCTGAAGAATATTTGTTTTAATGTTGTTTGCATAACTGAAACAGGCAAATGGACATTGTTGAAACAGTTGTCTTACTACATCTTTGACTCATTTTTTCACGTTCAACAGATAATCAGTTTGTTACTGGAATCTGTTTTAAATAAGCAATGACTTCTCATAGCTTCATAGTTAACTTAACATTTTCTTAACTGATGCAAAAATTTTACCTTTGCTTCAGTAGTCTTGTGCTTAATAGTTCGCGACTAAGATCACTCAGATCAGTTCGCCGCTCCTAAACGAACTAGTTCGCTCTTTTAGTTCGTCAGCTCCCGACTCGCAGTTGGAGTTGGAATTGGAATGAATCGGATAGGAACTAGGAAGGCACTGGCAGCCAAATCGCTCCCTAGTTCGTCAGCTCCCGACTCAGCTCATGACTTTTCAAGTGAGATCATATGTTATCGCATTTTTTAGTTCGGTCTTCACCATAGACTATAGAGGTACATATAAACGACTTCACAATCCTTGTAGTTGTACTTTGAAATACGAACTAAGGAACTAAGGAGTTGGGAATGACGTGAACTAGTTCGCATATTTTGAATGTGGGAGCGCTCTTTTGAACTAGTTCGTTCGCGAACTATACAAGCCTACTTCAGTAGGATACGCGAGATGTCGCTACGACTGCGCACGCTGCTCATGAAGAAGAGTCCCTCTGTGACTCGAAACTAGTTGAGCTTGTCTCAGTATATTTTCGTGAGTGAGCCGTTATCTTTAGTTGATACCCCATATAAATTGATTATTTTAGTTCATAGTTATTTATATTTTAAGTTGTATATATTTTCATTTAGTTATAGTTAATATTAATTGTATATATAACGTCAAATGTAATGTTGCCATAACAAGAACAGAATGAAAAGAAAATTGTTGTTCTAAAAAAAAAATAAACAAAATATTGATTCTGTTAGCACTTGGCGATCCTACCCACTACCAATTCCCAATAATTTGTTGCGCTATTGAATGTCTGCAGGCGAGAGACGCCGTATAAATAAAGTTGTCTATACTTGGCTGCCGGCTGTGTGGCTACCATTACACATCGACAGCTTGACTTGATCGAGTGTTACATTGCCCGCAGTTTTATTAACAACTTGTTATAAAAATATTACACGACACCTTTTATGTATGTACACTGGGTAGCAAATCAACCTACTCTTTTCTGTCAAATGTCTTTATTCGATTTTCAACTCTATCTTTAAGGTATAAAGTCGAAATTCCAATGACTAAAATTGATTGATAGTAGGTTAATGTGCTGGCCACATATAACATTTACATTTGTCCTGTTAAGTTATGGGTAGCTAGTGTAATAGAGGAGAATACAATTAGAGACTCGAACAACTCATTATTCTTTACCCGAATAGCATGTAGTTCCACAGTCGTGCTTGTAGTTTTACTTTAGCTGTACCTATTTAGATTATTTAATCGACAATATAGAAGCAATATTTAAGAAATGATTGCAAAACCGGTGTCTAACAGTCACCATCCTCCCTTGTGATACTTTTGTTGCTCCACACAAGGATTTTCTCGTCGTGGGTGGGTTTACAATCAAAAATATCTCACCCGAACCCAGACCCGGAACAACCATCTGTGGATCACACAGAGTTGTTTAGAATCGAACCCGCGACACCTTGCGCGGCCGCCGATTGCCCAGCCACCGCATCATCCGTGCCGTCAACCTCTGTTACAACAAATCCTATATATATAAAGATAGATCGATATTGAAGGATGTACATACAACTTCAGAAACCATCGTGTGATATAGAACTAAAAAATGAATTAATTTATTAATAGACACAGTACTGTACCAAACGCCACGTATGAGTTTGTCAAAATTATGTTAGCTTACCCACAGTAAAGCTTTTTTTTAAGGGAGGAAAATCATCGAATGTCTTCTCCTGCCTGGGAGAGGTGAGAGGGAGTGTCAGACTTTTACTGACTAAAAACCACCCTGTTCCTACTCGTGCACTTCGAGCCGGAGCCCCGGCAATTCGTGAAGTCCTCCGCGGCTCCGTATCGGCATCAGTCCTATAGGGCCCCATCGCGGAACGCGACGTGTCGTACTCTCGGGTCTTTTTTTTTTTTTTTTAAGGGGGGAAAATCATCAAATGACTGCTCCCGCCTGGGTGAGGCGGAAGGGAGTGTCAGACTCTTACTGACTAAAAACCACCCCGTTCCTTCTCCTGCACGTCGAGCCGGAGCCCCGGTTACCCGTTAGGTTCTCCGCGACTCCAAATATTCTCTCGGGTCTGGTTCTGGTCGGGCGGCGAGCTAACCATGTTCGCCGTCCGCAGGCCCATAGTAGTGGACCTTGTAAGTACGATGGTCGAAATTAGCTTGTACCGCTATTGTAAATGCGAAAAATAGCGAGTTTGTATGTTTGTGTCTACGTATGTCACAGTAAAACGGCTGAAGGGACCGGGATGAAATTAGGACCAGAGGTAGATTATGGTCTGAATACATAGGCTACTTTTTAATACTGGGAACGGGGGCGAAGCCGCTGGCTGAAGCTAGTCTTATAATTATGATCATTTTCCTCATCTCATAAACAATAACTGATGTCATATAAATATAAATACTAGTTCTATAATTACAATATTAGGCACGAGATACCTAATTACACGAGTACGTACAGGTGGACAGGACAAATGATCAATAACACCAGAATTATGTACTGGACAACTGACTACATTTGTAAGTGACTACAGTTTACAATAAGTAATGTCATGTCGTGTGTCAATTGTCGTCAGTTATCGTTGATATCAGATGTAAAGTGACGCAAGCTGAGTACAAGACAGTAACTCTGACCGCTTCGTTAATATTCTAAACTTAATGTGTACAATGATAGTGAATTACTATAATATACTTACTAGCTATTGTGGCGTGGTTTCGCCCGCTCTGCTTGGCTTGTTGTATAGTATACCCTTCCCCGATAAATGGAACTATCCAACACAAGGATTATTCAGCTCGGACCAGTCATCATCAACAGCCTAAAAGTGGCTACTGCTAGTGTTGACTAAAGGCATATTCTCGCACGGAGATTTTTTTTTTTTTTTTTTTTTTTTTTTTCTGTGTCGTGGGTGCGTTTACAAACATACAAGTTCACATACACATTGACACCCAGACCCGAAACAACAATTTGTGGATCACACAAAGTGTTGTCTCGTGCGGGAATCGAACCCGCGACACGTTGCACGGCAGCCAGTTGCCCAGCCACCGCACCAACCGTGCAGTCAGATTAGAGAAGAAGAGAGAAGAAGAGAAGAGAAGAGCATTAATCACCATTGGCGATTTCAAACTTATAATTAGAAAGCATAGTCCAGGTTTCTTTACGACGTTTTCCTTCACCGTTTGTAAGTGGTGTCTAAATAATCTTAGAAAGTATCTACCTCTATAACTCGAAATAAGTCAATTTGGTACTTACCGTTGGTAGGTTCCGAATCCGAAAATTGAAATTGATCTAAAAGCTCGTCGGAAGGGACCGTTGTTGTAAATGCTAAAAGTGATATAGCAGTCACTTAAAGCTAATATGTAATTGGAATTTTTGAGTTCGTTCCTACTCCTGCTTTTTGAGTCGGAGCTCTGGCGATTATCCTTGCAGTGGCTACAGTGCTGAACTGCTGATTAATATAATGCAAACATAATTTGATCAACATGTAATCAATGCAATTAGCTTTAAAACTCCGATATTACAAGTGTGGGGCCACAAAAACGCGGTGTGGCCACAAAAACAGCGAGCGCGGGGATTAGTTGACCGATAGCTGTCAGCTTTTGTGTGATTGATGTGTATCGTATGATATCGTGGAATTGTAGCTAATTTGGTTGCGGTGCAAGCTGCAGACTTGCTCGTCAGGATGTCATTAGTTCTGGATTCGGTCGTCATTAAGACCGTTTTTATTACAGTCGAAATGTATTATTAGAGAAAGGTGTAGTTTGAAAGATGAAGTAGTGACAAGGATTGAAAAGGGAATGTTACGATGGATTGGACATGTAGAAAGGATGGATGAAAGTAGAGTAACGAAAGAAGTATACAAAGCGGATATGAATGGGGCCGTCGGTAGAGGGCGCCCTAGACGGACATATAGTGACCAGATTGGCGATATATTAAAGAAGGGCCAAATTAAAAGTACCCTTAACCGACGAGCATGCATGAAAAGATTGATGACTGTTAATGAAGCGAAAGAGGTATGTAAGAATCGTAGTAATTGGCGTTCCTTAGTCTCTGCCTACCCCCATGGGAGACAGGCGTGAAGTTATGTATGTATTATGTATGTATTAACATGTTGAATTCTTCACTTAATTTCAATTCAAGTTTTTTCGATATCAAAATTATCATTGATATTTTTGTATTTTCTAAAACTCTTAGTGATATAATGGAGTCTCGAATTATGCTCGAGGTGTATAGCGACTGGTTTACCTCATAACACCGAACTTACCTCTATAAGATCACTGGTGAAAAATTACGTCTAATTGTTTCTCAACCTAGTAGGTATTTCGAAATTAAAAGTATAATATCATTGTGTTCTGTCCAAATATAACAATTGCATCAAACACAATGTCTACCCGCTACAACTACCCGCTACCGCTCATCACTCACACCGCACCTTAGACTAAGTCTACAGCACATAATAACACGGTGGGCTTTGATTCAGACATCACACACAGCGCTCGGAGCTAACGCTAACATTAATTATAATTATACGCTACTAGCCCAGTCTAGACTAACACTAGTGTACTTAGGTATTATATATTAGCCTGCAACTTAATTATAAATCATCGATGTTCAATACATACTCACAAGTTAAGATTATACTTAATTGGCGGGTTCAGGAACATTATTTGTCTTTGCAAGTAATTATATTTTAGGAGGCGACTTTGAAAGACTGCATTATTTGTATTATTAAATTAGTATAGGTTTGTTTGCATAAGCTTTTGTGAAGAAATATTCATTCATATAATCACACCTTTTATCCCCTAAGAGGTAGGCAGAGGTGCACATTACGACACTTAATGCCACTGTACAATGTAACACCCACTTTTCACTATTTATGTAATAGGAGGTGAACCTATTGCCATATACCGAAATTTCAAGCTCCGTGCTGTAGCATGGTTCAGTAGTAACTGAGATGACTAAAACACAGTAGTAC
The DNA here is from genome assembly GCA_038387885.1 of Spodoptera picta. NCBI lineage: Eukaryota > Metazoa > Arthropoda > Insecta > Lepidoptera > Noctuidae > Spodoptera > Spodoptera picta. Next base: position 133,035 of record JAZHFQ010000718.1, on the reverse strand, counting down.
TTTGCCCGATCCGGGAATCGAACCGGAAACCCCTTGCTCGGCAGTAGCACTTGCGACCACTCGGCCAACGAGGTAGTCACACAGACATATCAAGAAATAATGTTTGACAATATTTTCTGTAACATATAACTTATAGAACAAGATATTTTGTTAGAAGTCCGATGATGGCATCAACGTAATTACAAAGGGACTGAAAAGGTAACAGTGTCTTTGTCTCTCTTACTATAACTATGGACAATATGGACAATGAAATTCCAAGAAGTGTAGATGAATATAAAGGAAGAGACTGACAAAACAAAATATGGACAGATTGTGAGAGAGATGAGACGAGAAGCAGATATTATGTCTAGACGTTGATAGAGGAGAATGGAAAAATGTATTCTACTATACCATCACACTGCTTCTAAAGTTACAATATATCGAACTATGTAGCTATTATTCTCAAACACATGATACTATGACAAGAGTCAGTAGGTGTCCGCGCGCAGTTGTCATTGGACACGGCAGTTGTACCGCGCCGCCAATTATTGCATTACCACGGATTAGAACAGATGTAGGTACCTACATCTATGACTGGATGTCTGTATGCCATGTGAGTAATCAATTAGTAGTTATCAGGAACAATAGAATTCTAGACAACTTCAATGTTTAAACCGCAAACTGCATCTTGTTTGTGATGGATTTAATTGATTCGTTTGTTCCTTGCCTACTTATTTGTATAACGGTAGAAAATTGTATGCATCTATAACTAACGGTTAAAATAACCAATAGTTAAAAGTCCAAAACCAATGAGTAAATCTAGATTTTAACATAAATACAATCCAATTAATGTTAACAATGCTTAATCAATTCCACAAGTTTGGTCATGAAACGAATCTCCAACCAAAACAAACCCTTCAAGAAAGGCGTATTTTTTCAAAAGCCCGGCAACGTACTTGTGACTTCTTTGATGATGCGGGTGTCTATGGCCGACGCTGACGCTTACCAGCAGGTAATCCATCTGCTCGTTGGCCTCCTATTCCATCAAAAAATTACAATTAGTTTCAATATATATTACTTTACTAATTCGAAATGACTACAAACATTGGCTATCGTTAAACAAAAATATATCCGTACACATTAATTACAGGTACCAGGCTACCAGGACATCATAGACGCCAGGCGCCAGACATAACACTAACTAACGAATCACCTGCGCGCTCTAACAAACCCTACTTAATGGTTATATGATCGTAACTTATTTTACTATAGGATAGTACTCGCTGTTTATCGTGAACACTATTCTAGCTGAACATTAGCTGGTGGAAGGCATCGATGCTAAAGTTTACTATCTTCGCACTTCTGTCAGCCTGGTACTCGGCGACTAATTGTCAGGTGGTTAGGAACAACTGTCTATCACCATATTTCAGATTTAACTTCGACTTCGACTGCCGCTTGGCCGAGTGGTCGCAAGTGCGACTGCCGGGCAATGGGTCTCGGGTTCGACTCCCGGGTCGGGCAAAGTACTACTGAGTTTTAAAAAATACTCAGTGGTATGGCAATAGGCTCACCCTCTATTATATGGGACTCATAACATAAATAGTGAAAAGTGGGTGTTACATTGTACAGTGGCAGTAAGTGCCGTAATGTGCACCTCTGCCTACCCCTTCGGGATAAAAGGCGTGATGTTATGTTATGTATTGCAATGTAACTTATTTTGTCGACTGATTGGTTTCTTTGAAATTATAACTTAATATTTTTAATGGTTATAGGATGTAAACGATCCAAACGGATCACCGGACATCCACAACACAAGAGGAGTTACTGATCGTTGCCGGTCTTTAGGGAGGGGAATGGGCCTTCCATTATATTTTTTCATGTTTCTCCTTTAGACAGTACAATACACGCATATTGGGAAATATATTACTACTAGCGGCCCGTCCCGGCTTCGCACGGGGGGACTTATAAGATTTTTTACATAGTTTTACGTTTTATTTATATTTATTCTCAGTTTTTTTTTAGCGACCTGCCCTCTGTTGTCGGTGTCGCGTCTTAAGGTAACCGATTGAACAATTCAAAAGTTATCTAGAGCAAACTTTTATAAGGATTGAACCATTCATTAAAACGATTGTTATGGGTAAACTATAAAAGGTAGACATAATTATGCTCTCGCGGACTTTTTTAAAAATAATGTTAAGATGAATAATTCATCTATAGAGCATTTTTGTATAACTTTAACTATATATATGCTCAGCGCACGCCACGGAAGGCCTCAAAAACGATACTTTTCCCCCGTTTTTGAAACATTTTTGGTTACTGCTCCACAACTATAGGACCTAGCGTGATATTATATAATGCATCTTTCTAATGGTGAAAAAATTATTGAAATCGGTCCAGTAGTTTTTGAGTTTATTCATTACAAACATACAAAAATACAAATCTTTCCTCTTTATAATATTAGTATAGATAGAGTATAGATAGACAGGTAGTCATAGGCATAGGATCATTTTCGAAATGTCATTGCTAAAAATTCTTTGACACAATAAATGTGATGCTCAGCAGGCGATCGTGTCATCGACGTCATCGCTGTCATTTCAATTAACTTTTTAAACAATTCGTGTATTCCAATCTCTAATATCGTCGTATGCGGGAACAATATCAGGATTCTAGCGAACAATAAAACAGTTCCACAGTAGCCCACATAGTTACGGAACCGAGTATTGCTCTATAACCAGAGATGTCGTATGTCGTCAGTTCGCAGTAAACTCATTAGGTCACTAGAGTTAGTATATTCTGTACCTAAATACTTACAACAGCAGATCAAGCTACCCCAACATCTATAAGGAATTTTTAACTTTATAGTTTTAGTCATAAAGCTGAAAGTCAATTGAAGGTGTGCGTACATAGTAGCATCATATCGAGCTACCCGAATGTTTCATTGAATTTTCAACTATACAATTTTTGAAATAAAGTTGGAAGTCTATTGAAGGCGTAATAGTTATGGCGGGGGTAAATATAGTGCTTGTAGTCACCACGTGGCACACACGCGACTCAAACTTCCTCGTGTTTAGTGTAAGGAATGGAATTTTCATATTTTACTGTCGTTGGCTGTTTGTCTGAAGAAAATGTGCACAATATGAAGAAGACGTTCACTTTCAAAGATAAATAAATTGGCAATATTATTGTTAAAAGTAGACACTGTGTGGCTACTTTATTATTAAAAAATATAAACGTCCACGTTGACCAAGTGGCCATAAGTCCGACTGCCGGGCAAGATGTCTCGGGTTCGATTCCCGAGTCGGACTAAGTATTAACGGGTTTTTTAAACAAAATCTCAGTAGTAGCACGGAGTCTGGAATTGTGCTCGGTATATGGCAATAGGCTCACTCCCTATTACAAGGGACTCATAACATTAATAGTGAAAAGTGGGTGTTACATTGTACACTGGCATTAAGTGCCGTAATGTGCACCTCTGCCTACCCCTTCGGTGGTAAAAGGCGTGGTGTTATGTTACATAAACGCTGATAAAATTACCATAAAATCAGTAAGAAATATTACAATTTGCCTTATCATTCGCTTTATAAAATTGATGTGTAAAAGTGCTGACTTGTTGCATATTAGCAGAAATATAAAAAAAAAATTAACATTTCTTGTATTCATGACAATGGTAACTCCCATATTTAAAATAACTCACACAGATAATTTAAAGCTCACCCAACACATGAATTAGTGCACACACGCAAACAACATAATATTGTTCATGAACTTTCTCCAGAAACAAAACTACCTTAAGTACTGACAACAGCACGTCAAGTTAACCCAAACTGATTACATTATTCAATGCATTTTCAACTTTAATACTGTTATACACAGGTACAGGAACAGTTGCGTTCAGACAATACATTAGCTCTTGTCCATACAGCCTGTAGTAAGTGCCCTCACTTAGTTCTCGATGTACTGTGTTTAGTGGTAACATTCAGCTCAGCTGTTTCTTCTACAATCAGGTTTCTAGTGCGTACATATATTGTTCTTGTTGTACATAAATATCAGTAGAACACAACCTTTGCCTTTATCTCAGTAACCTACTTATTTAAACCTCATTACTTCGCACTTAGGCATCGTGGAACGAACGTCTTCGTGTTTCCTAGAGGTGATTGCTGCTCTTTACTATAATAATGGGTCATGCTGAGACTGAACAATGTACTGAAGCTATAATGATTCTTGTGACTGATGGGCGGTATGTGGCTTGCGAACGTAAATGATTTACAAGGATGATCGACTAGTTTCGAGTCTAACCGGAGCGCATGGCTCAGCTGCTTCGATACTAATCGAGTATCTACTCGTAATACGATAATGTAAAATGATGTGAACATTATTCTATACATTAAAATCTCTGTTTACCAAGCCAATGAATACACAAAATCATTCAATTCGATATCAACAAATCCACCAAAGAACTCGTTAAAAAAATTTAATCTACTACATCTCAATTTCCATAGTAAAACCACAACACATCTCATTGTCCGATAGCTGATATTTGTTGAGGTGACGTGGATAACGACTTACACCAGAGTGCACGATATCGATATAGTATCGATACCATCAATAGTATCGAGCTGAACTGATTGATTGGTGATGGAATTCACGACCGCCCCCCACTGGGCAACGGTAACGAACGGTAAATCACGACTCGTGACGAACTCTGGTAGTGTACACGTGGTTTGAGTAGATTGCATAATCGATATTTTTTGTTGTTGTTCGTTAAAACGAGTTCTCAATGTCACATGAGAGATATTTGCCGATTTTCTCGATGATTTTTCCCAGAAATCCCTTTTTTACGGAAAAAACGGAAAGCTTTTCTTGAACTAGTCGCTGACAAAATGAAATACTGAAATCTTCTGTGATATCTAGCTACATCTACAGATCCCCTAAACATTAGATCTTCAACAGGTGTAATGTACTAGTGACACGTGCGCACCACACTGCATTGTATCGTCACAACCACGATGAATGAGCACCACATTTCACGGAAACACGATGGAATTCGATTGAATTCGGCACAATGATGTTAACAATGAAAATGTTTGCACTAAACTGCTGTCTCGGTTTTGTCTGCCAAGAAGTACGTTGAACAAAATGCTCAAGTTTCTCGCTAATAATGTCCAAATCGCATTGGCATCCTTGAACTTGGCTTTCGTTTGTTTTGAAGTCTTCGATCACAAAATGATCAGACATGAATTGTGTTTGGTCTTGAGTGTACACCTGCGATACACTGTTAAGTCTTTCATGTTTGTTTCCAAAACAGTCTACATCGATTACCAATCAACAAATAAACATATAAAGTCAATTGTATGTGTATCTGTATCATCATTTCCCGATGAGGTTGTAGTTGTGTGTATCGCAGCGAGGTCAGGCGGTGAGTCAGTGGCCCGCGGTGTCGCTCGATCGGAAACTAATTCGACGCGGTCGCTTATGTAACTGTTACAGTAAATATATTCAACTGTTTCATCTGAATCACTTGTTGCTTCCATGTTTTGTTGTACGATGCAAGAAGTAAGGGTATGAGTTAAAGAAACCTTTTTTGTTGGTATTTTTCTATTACTTGTACTTACTCCTTGTACAGCATACAGCTTGTACTCCGTTGATACTTTCTGATTGATTTCGTTGTAGGATCCAATCTAAAATGTTGACATTGATAAAATAAATAAGGTAAGGTAAAACCGTATTGATTTATGAAAGAAATTAATTTCATCATTTATTTTGAATACTGCTCTTTCGGCGGCAGACTTATCCAACTTCCAATAATTCGTGCATTTTAGTAATAAATGAAAAGCTTAATCGATATTTTAGTATTTTATCACAAATTAAGTATTTAATCAATTATATTATCATTTCTTTTTTTTCTTTTTGGGCCAATCGAACACATTTAGAAAGACAAAGTGTTTATAGAGACAGCCGGCGTCAAGGATTTTAGACTAGTTCCCGAAGCACTGGCTTCCTGCATAGATAACTATCACTTAAGGTGTAATCTACTTCTTATTTAGTTTTTGGCTTGGTTTTTGGTTGTAGCATTTGGGAACTTTTTGTCTGTTAGTAATGTGAATAGGTTGTTTATGGGACGACGTGCTCCATCGTAGACCGCATCGTCGCTTACCACCAGGCGAGATAGTGGTCAAACGTCGCCCCATCAAATATAATAAAAAAAAAATGTCCTGAAAGACAACATAAGGTTTGGCGAGAACTCCATCAAATAAGAAGGTAGCACAATAAATTTCTATTGCGTTTTAACTCGTTATCTCAGAGACGATGTATCATTCAGTCGTTCATTCATCAGCTGAATGGGAGCAGGCGGAAGAAGTAATTAATTGGTGGAAGCTACTAACGCCGGCCGACACTAGGCAATAGATACAATAGAGCCGCGCGCTGGAGATGCGCTAAGTGGTTAATCTCCTTGAGACGCCGCAATTGTACTAACTCTCCACAATCGGAGCGAACTAGTTAGGACCGGAGCACACGATCGGGTGTAGCTGTCATTATTGTTGAACTTAGATCTGAAATATTTATTTAAAGTGTAGAAAAGGTTATTCTGAGTTTTGTAGAGGCGCAAATACAGTGAGCGCGTGAACAAGAACTTTAAATGATGTGGCTATGACGCCGACTCAACAATTTACAATTGTGGCTGCGACAGATTAAGTATACTTATAATAGCGTATTTTACGACAAAGATTCAAGGATATGTGAACTCTGGAGAAGGTCTATTTCTCTACCGTGCGAGATTTTGCATCGCCATTTCTTTTCTAATTACCCATATTCTGACAGTTTGAGTATTTGTGCGACCCACGCAAATGTTCTTTAGGTTGGTGTTGTTCGTCGAATCAGTCAGCCTCACCTGTTAATTGAGCTGACTGTAAACCGACACATGCGTACTGCCTTCAGAGCGGGTCCGCTCAAACTGTTGTGGTTCTTTCCTCAAAAGGCCACTACAGAAAGAACTGGCACGGTTCTCACACATAATCTTTTATACACTATTGTCTGGACTTTAAAAGAGACAGACCTCTGAGTTTGTTTCGGCATTTCTTCTCAGAGTAGTCAGTTAGGAAAGGTCGACCTCATCGTTCGCTTGATAAAATTGACGTGTAAAAGTGCTGCCTTGTACATATTTGCAGAAATAAATTCACTTGTTTCACTTCACTTGTCACTTGTTTCACTTGTTTCACTTGTTTCACTTGTATCCATTAAATTAATTTCTCGATGCTACGTCGCTTCATGATTTGTGGTATGTCATGTTAGAAGTTAACGATTTCACAATATCCTGTCGTGTGTTCAAGACCTAAACATTAGCAGTTTTTAGATATGATTGTCAGTGCTGACATCTGGATGAAGATGTTCCTTAATAGATGTGAATCATAGTTTAGATACAGATGCAGAATAATCAAGTGGATACTGTGAACTACAGAAATAGACGACAACACTGACACTGACCGCGACCTCTCATGCACGCAGTGAACTCAACTGACTAATGTATGTATTTATTATAAGTTTCGTGAGATATACTAAATTAATTATTGTGTTATCGGGTCGATGTCATCGATAGTAAAATAATAATTATTAGACATAACATAACTTCACGCCTTTTAACCCCGAAGGGGTAGACAGAGGTGCACATTACGGCCACTGTACAATGAAGGTAACACCCAATTTTCACTAGTTACATATGTACGTAGTCCGGAGTCTGGACTGCGTGCTACTACTGAGATTTTTTTTTTAAACCAGTCGTATTTTGCCCGACCCGGGAATCGAACTATTATCATTAGCTACGAATTATTATTAGCTTTGAAGAATATAATCCCATTGTACACATACATTATTCAAATATTACGTTTTCAGCTTATTCACGTAACCGTTTGACGAGGAATTCGACTAGTTTCAAGCCTTGCTAGGGGCTCATATTCATCGGCAGCATTTATCAATGTGATTATATTATTCTTTCAGGGCTAACATTTTATCAATCTTGTTCAAGGTTTTAAGAACCTCTCTTTTCAAAGAAATCTGTAATCTGAGATAGGAACACTTAACGATATTTTAAATTTCACTGACCTAAGTGATACCTAACATTACAAGTAAGGGGTTAGTTGGGAGTACCCAAACTCCCTTAAGTAAGTCTTAGTTAAGTAAAGAGATAGTTTAGGGCTGGTTGGTGGGGTAAAAAGCCATAAAACTGTCAACAAGTGTCACATATTGATTGTCTATTTCATTTTAAAGAAAGCATAGATGGCGCTTCATTCAACCTAAGTCCTATTAAACGAATCACAATCGTACTAAACATGAAAAAATTTAAATAAGTTAATATAAGTCATAAAGTCCGCTCATATAAACATTATTGATAGTTAAAATAGAAAGTCATTAGAGTGGAATGCATTGTGTACAGATACAGTGATCAGCAATCAGTGCCACAGACACACAGACACACACACACACATACACACGGACAATATAGTGCGGGTCACCTGCGACCGCGCTGTAATTATACACTCGTTTGTAGGGCTGTCTCGGAGCACTTACATTTACTTGAAATCTAAATTAAAACCGGGCAGGGCATAGTTTTTATTTAATGTATGATTAATTGGTTGATTTGATTGGTCGATTATTTCATTGACGATTTTCATTGGTAACCGGGAATTGTGCAAGGCTTTGGCAAAAGTTTTTTTTTACATAAAACTTGAATTACTTAAAAACAGAACTCAATAAAAAATATGAAAGTTTCTAATATTATAATCAATCTAAATAAAAACTTCTACACAACATAGTTACAAATATGCTTTTAAAAATATTAATATTTGTAACATATGTCAGACAATGAAGGGCAACTGAACCCATTTCCCTGCGTGCGAGCCCTGTGCACGGGCGCAGACGCACGGGCCGCAGTGTCCGTACAACAAATATTATTGTATGCGCATACACAGTGACACCGTGAGAGAGTGCGCTCCTCGTTCGGATCATTAGTTCTTTGTATTTAGTGAAAGAGAGTACTTCCAGTGTTTATATTTGTCACTTTACTGAGATGGTTAATTAGAAAATTACATACATAACATACATACATCACGCCTTTTATCCCCGAAGGGGTAGGCAGAGGTGCACATTCTACCACAGTACAATGTAACACCCACTTTTCACTAGTTGTTATGAGTCCCATGTAATAGGGGGTGAGGCTATTGCCATATACCGGGCACATTTCCAGACTCCGTGCTACTACTGAGAATTTTTAAAAAACCCAGTAATACTTTGCCCGACCCGGGAATCGAACCCGAGACCCCTTGCCCGGCAGTCGCACTTGCGAATACTCGGCCAACGAGGCAGTCATATCTAATAGTCAGTCAGTCAAATTTAAGTCAGTCTAATTAGAAAATTAGAAAGATGGATTACTTATTTGTGTCTACCTCTATTATATAGGAATACTAACTTCTGCCTTGTATGTGCATAAACGCGCCCACGACATAGGAGAAACTTAATGTGGAGCAACGTTTTTTTTTAATAAATAAAAGTGTAGCTCTAAATATCTACCTAGGAAAGCAGTATGTATCAATAAGCAGTAAAACATATACGCCTACAATAGGCGTGTCGACAGGGTAAAAAAATCAAAAAAGTAATTAGTCCGTCATTAAGATCGCACGAAAATATCAGACACGTATTTTTTGTTTTATCAAATTAACAGAAGAATACGTAGTTATTCCGCATTAAAGTTAGGGAGTGGGGGGTGTTGACGTCACACTTACGGAGAAATCGTACCTGATTGTGACGTCACGCGTCATTTTAACTCAAAATATCTACATGTTTTTTTGGATACGAGAAAAAAGAAAAAATACGTATCGAAGATTTTTAAAATATCTAAAAGACGGACAAAAAATTAAAAAATTGTCGCCATGCCTATTGTATTGCGCTCTCTTCGCTGACACCGCTGACACGTGGACTGTGGACCTCGAGTTACGACTGATTGTGTACCACCTGGACCTGTCACACTACACTCTGCAGCTGGTCGGCGCACCACTTTCTCACTCGCTCTTATTTATGTGCCTTCCCTATGGAGGTTGTATAAATTGGTGGATCTAGGCGAGGCTGGTTCGAAAATTTATTTATTGTCAATATGGTAACAATTTTTTTATTTTAATCGTTGCCCCTCATAAAAGTTCACATACAAGTTCACATATACTGAGAAAAGCTCTACTAGTTTCGAACCACAGAGGGGTTCTTCCTCATGAGCAGCGTGCCGGTCGTAGCAATGTCGCGCAGCCTAAGCAGAGCCTTTCTCAATTATTAATTAGTTTGGCAATGATCTATAAAACTATGCAATATTATTATATCCATGAAAATCTTGAATAATCTATTTGAGATTAGCACCTATTCAAGTTCCGTGTCACAGCTGTCAAACGAGTCCACTTAATGAGTTTCATCTATGATCTGAGCAGCATGCACTATATGTATAACATCTTTTGGTCGGGACTACCTAGGCTTTAACCGACTTCAAAAAAAGAAGGTGGTTCTCGTTTTGCCTTTTATGTATGTATGTGTGTTTGTGCGCGAATATCTCGTGATTGGCTGAACCGATTTTGTTGCGGTTTTCAGAAAAGAGTTTGTTACACTTACGAGAAGATTTGAGTATATCAATAGAAACAGTTCAGGTCGGTTTTTTGAAACGTAGTTTGTAAAAGAATTATCTGTATTCCATGCATACTACGGATAGAACCTCTAAATTATTTGTCTACCCATGAAATTCCCACAATATATTTGATGATATCTGTCCTCTTAGATCTATATTAACATTTTAAAATATTGACTGTTTAATTCGTATTTAAAAACCAAGCCTTAATAATTGTGTAAACCTCGTTAAACATGGAAACTATAAATGTTTGTAATTAATTCACGTAGCGGTCGCGTCGCGGGGAAATTCATTATTTTTAATATTAGATAGTGATGGGCCTCGTAAACACCTCGTTTGTTTCTTGATCACTTTAATTTGTTCAGTAAATGAGCAGACGACATTCCATGTACATGTGTCTATACTCGTAAACTAGCGCGGCCCGCGGCGCTGTCCACCTTTTAATTATTATCATCGACGCGTTGATTCACGGTTATGGCCTACGAATATGTCGGTACATTCTTACGGTATGTTTGTTAATTTCCTAAATATGTTCCGATACGAGTTTGTATAGTTTATTTGACGTGAAATAGTTTCGTTGCGCAGGCGCGGGCGGCTCGTGATGAGATGCCGAGATTAAGAGAGCTATTGACGTTACCTTACATGTTCGACATCAATAATTAGTGTCTATAAGTTTACAGCAACTCCATATTCCATACAACTAATGTCAATAATCTATCTATATCCACAGATTATAAATTAATTTCTGTCGTACGTCGGTTCCAAGATTGGTTTACTAATTAAGTCAAAGTCAAAGTAATTTATTTCAAATAGACCAGAAAGGCAATTTTGAATGTCAACAAAAAATTAAAAGTGAAGCTATTTGCTCATTACAAGTTGTAGATTCCTATGGAGAAGAACGAGCAAGAAATCACATAGGATTTTTTTCAATCAGGTTTACAATACAATTCTTTAGTTACATAGTTTTATTGGTTCGATTGTGCGTGAATAATGTAACACCAAAATCCAGTCAAAGACATCATCAAAGAAGATAACCTTATTTAACATTTGGTATCTGCACAATATTGATATTTTCCTGTAACATTGATTAATTTTCACGAAAATCACTAAACTGACACATATCTACATTCTAACCGATTACATTACAATGTGTTTATTACACACACTCCCGGAGTAGGTATGTGTTAAAACTCAATCCGGATATATGAGTCTAAACAAACATTTAATGAAAGATTAAGATAAGAATGCATAAAAAGTGTTCGTTATCAGATTGCCGGTCGATGAAGTTGGAGTGAGAACATTATACTGAGAGAGGCCATTACTTATTATTAACTGATAATTGTCCGCAGCTGCCTGGGTACTGACTGCTATACGATAAAGCCGTTAATACCTCACAGGCTACGGTCAGCCTCTCTCTGATAATCTCACTCACACCTCCCTCTGATTGAATTATAAAGGAGGCTCTTACGACTAAATAAAGTAACAAATTAAATGAATTCTGAAATATGAGACGTCGCATCATAGTGTTGTACGCAGGTCACAGTTCATCGATACTTTTAGATAATTAAATATTGAGAAGTTTTGTGCTGAGATTCATTTTATTTGCTACTTATGTTATCGATAATAGCTGTTGTACTAAGTTTCTAAACAGTAACTGTTATAATTAGGTGTCTAGTGTCTACCAGGGTTATACGTTTAATAATTCATTGCGACAATGATTAAGTGGCAAAATAAATTACTTCGTACCTAAATCTAAATTACTTATTGTGACTAATGTTGCATGAACCTATTTAAACTGTCAAACACCAAGCAGTCACCGGTGACCGCAACCTATTGTTCTATAATTGTGTCTATAATGACGGTGCTCGACGAGTTAAAGTGCAACTTAAAGTAGAAACCCTGTACTTATCGTTCACTCAGAGTAAGAAATACCGTTAATATAACTATAATAAACGAGAAACCAATAATAAAGTTCTTTTCCATAGGAATCTATACATTGAAATGAGCACATAAAAGCTATTTGCTTACTTAATTTTTTTTTCTTAACTTTCAATCAAAAGTAGCTTTCTGATCTAATTGAAATAAATGATATTGACTTTGACGTTGATTTTAACATAAATGGTAAAGATTAAAGTGCAGAAATTCAGTACTTAACCTTCTCAGACTTAATATATGTATGTAAGTAGTAATAGTTTTATCGACATCAAAAGTATCGACAGTCGTACATCACTGAGCAGGCAGTGGAAAGGTTGGAAAGTGCAGTAAATAAAATATGTTCGCAGCAGTTAATTGAAATCTCCATCGAGTCGCGACTCGGGCACAGATCCGCTAGTATATGAGACAGGAACATAATGTCATTGTTAAACTATGGATTACTGAGAGTTATTGTGACTGCGAGCTTACTACGGCTTCCGAGAGACGGAAGAGGGAAAGTCGACAAATTAATAGTACTTTATTGGTCGTTTTCATAACAAATACTGTAATTGATGTGATTAACAGTGATTCTTTATTTATCTTCTTTTTCAAACTCTCTTCGTCTTAATTTTAACAGAGAAGTTCAAAATTTCAGTAAAAATTCTCCATAGATTTTTCTATTTTACTCAATTGGACCTGTCAATATTCTTAAAATGGTATGAGGCCTTAGTAATTGTGCAAAAATTTTACTAAATACTCGAGTAATAACGGGTAAACATAATCAACATTTATCCAAAAAATCACCCATATCTACTTGTGCCCAAACCAATCGGCTCTTAGCACATCATGTGTTGACAGGTCCGCGATTAAGTCCACAACACATAAACTCCGTGCAATGGTGGCCAGTTCTCAGGTTTGCAATTAAAACCTGGCCATTATGCCGTACAGCCGCGTCTATTAAATTAAAGATAGCCTAATAAGTGCAGCTCGTCAGTGCAGTCGTATCGTAAATCCTCACTGACTTCCAGCACCGCCTTTACATCATAGACCATTGCATTTTTTTTTGTCCTGGCCGCTCCTGAACTCCTGGTACCTAAATATGTCTTACAACAATCGTGCACTGCTGATGAACTTGTAAAACTTATCATTGTAATCACATCGTACATTACTTTGTGCATGCTATAAAGATTTTCAAAGCCTGAAACCCCTACATTACATTATACAACTTTTAATACATTTTTAACTTAATTTTATTTTATACTTAATGTTACTCCTTAGTACATCAACTATCTGCCAGTAAAAGCCTCGGAAAAATTAGTCCGGCCATTTCAGACATTAGCCACTACAAGAAGACAGACAGACAAACAATAAAGAAATATTTTTGGTATGTGTATCGTATGTATATTCATACGCATGTAGTAAAAAGCAGTTATTTCAATATTACAAACAGACACTCCAATTTTATTTATCTGTATAGATGTATAGATAATATCCACGTTCATTTACAAACACTACTTACTGGTCGTACCATACTAACAAAAAAAATACATACTCAAGTACCAGGCTCTCATAAAAATGAAGCAAGTAAAGTTCACGCATTGTCCGCGTATAATTTACTTTTATATTATCCCCACAAATGTCGCATAATGTATGTACTGTGCGCATATTTGTATGTTATTTTGTTAAAACAAGATTAACATAATAAAGTGGGGGTCTCTAATAGCGTTCCCGTGTCGCCGTCGAGTAATGAGTAATAACAACTGGCCGAGGTACCAGGGGCGCATGCCGCGCGAGGAGCTCGCTCGTAAACGAGGGACATCATTGCTGTTGTAACTTTGCTGAGCATTGTTTGGGAGTCGTGTGTGGTCTCTTATAACTAGGCAACTTTTCTGTATTCTGCGAATTCCGTGGGTCAAGGTTAAATGTAGAAGTTTTCTTATAGCTACTTTATTGTTTTTATTATTCACACATTACTTCTTCAGATGAGAACAGGGGTTCACCATAATTTCCTCGCTTGGCAGGTGGTAAGAGATCACAATTTAATAGGTTTAACACGAGAAAGCGCTGTTACCTAGCCTCTATTAAATGTGCAAAACCATAGTCGATTCTTGATGACGCCCACTGGGAGATTAGGAAGGGTGACAAAACGTATTCAACTCTGCTATCACCACATTGCTATATTTACAAGCATTGTCCTTACACTTACACTTACTGCACACAAGTCGGCTACTGTTGCATTAGTGTCTAATTTGTTTTGTAAACAACAGTCAAGGTGTTCACACCGCGCGTGCGCCATGGCACCTCACTCACTGAGTCACAAACATATACACACACACACACGTATCATTGAATTAAAAGTACTACAGTTGACAATGAATGCAGTGTTTACATCACAGATAAACATGAATGGGAAGAACAATTTTTTTTCTATACTTGATAGGTCGACGTTTGGCCACCATCTCGCCTGGTGGTGCACGATGATGTGGCCGACGATATAGCACGTCGACCTATGAGCAACCTGTTCACTCGGGACTTGAAGACTCCCAAGTATATTTGTCGGGAAACACATTTTCCGGTCCCTAGCAATTCGCACAAGGAAGCTTGACCCGAAACTCTTCATGCGAATGAGTAGAATGTCCACCATATAAGGGTGATGCCCTTCCGTTCGTCTGGTAGTACGGTGTGAAACGGACTAGGGGGAATAAAGTGGTGCAATTCCCACGCACACTCACCCAAATGTATGCGATAGAAGACCGAAAGGCTTGCGACTTTATGCCTGTGTTCGAGACTTTGAAGCCGAGCCTCCACAAGCTAATCGTCATTGATGAGCCTCTTGGCGCGCCTCTGGATGGATTCAAGGGCTTCCACTACATGTCAAGTTCTGATAACCAGTGTAACTGACCATTGAATGTGATCAAAGATCATTCGAAGCAAGATCAGGATAACCTGGTTATATATACCTCTAGTTCGGTGTAAAGCCGTGTGTACCAAACGCGACCCCTCATAGACTATGGCCAACTATAATTTAATGTCATTGGATTTTCGACTATATAATATCAACTGAATAAAATTGAAAATGTAATGAAAAGAATTTGTGAGAAAGGAATAAATAGCTCATGTTAGCTTGTTTACTACAGTACTATTATGAATGAGAGCGCACTCCACACAACAGACACGCGTTACTAAAGTAGTGTTTACAAAATATAGAGCACTAGCGACCCGCCCCGGCTTCGCACGGGTGCAATATGCATGTATTATACATACAAACCTTCCTTAAGAATCACTCTATCTATTAAAAAAACCGCATCAAAATCCGTTGCGTAGTTTTAAAGATCTAAGCATACATACGGACATACAGCGAAAGCGACTTTATTTTATACTATGTATTGATATTGACTATTTAGTATCACAGTGTTTCCAAACTGTTATGTTTTGGAAACACTGTGATACCAAATAATCGTGTTTGGAAAACATTGAAACGTAAGCAGTTGGTTTCTGCATACCCTTTTCTTGGCAATAACAACGTATGCAATAAGGGTCGGCGAGGCGCATGTAATGCCTCATGTCATGAGTTGCAGGCGTACATAGGCCATGGTAACTGCTTACCATCAGGTAGGCCGTGTGCTTCTCTTGCCACCGTCGTGGTATAAAAAAAAACGTACCTATGATAGGTAGTCATTTAGAGGATCACAACAGAGGCTTAGGTCTTACTTGTTACTTACATTTCTATCACTACATAGTATAAAACAAAGTCACTACCCGCCGTCTGTCTGTCCCTATGTATGCTTAGATCTTTAAAACTACGCAATGGATTTTGATGCGGTTTCTTTAATAGATAGAGTGATTCTTAAGGAAGGTTTATATAGAGGTACAATTATGTATAATACATGTATAATATACAACATGTAACGTAATTAACGCACACCCTCAAACACCCCAATTAGAATATTATGTTATAATCATAATGCATACACTACATTTTTAATTTAACATGTATATGCATCCTTACCGGTTTTGTCATAAGGTTTATTTTTCTTTATTTTGTATTGAATGATAGAATGTGTATGAATACAAATAAAACTGTGATTTTAAAGTCTTATTGCTTTGACTTACGGTCCATTCCGATTTGTTTAAAAAAAGGATTAATATGACAATAATTTCCGTGGTTTTAATTATTTTTGGGATAAAAAATTACCTATACTAAAAATTATATAAATCGATGCAGTTAACGATTCTGAACAAACTGTTTTCAGGATGTGCATTATTTAAGTTACATGTTGTATTAGGGAAACACTAATAAATTTAAAGGTTTCCAATTGCACCCGTGCCGCCCGTGCGAAGCCGGGGCGGGTCGCTAGTTTCTTATAAAAATCACCATAATTATATGCAGACTCAGCTCAACTCCTGTATCTTGTAACAAGAAGTACTATAAACAAGGCGATCACATACGACCTCTGTGGTGCTCCCTGTACATAAACTCAGGAGTTGATCACGTAATAACAGTAAAATGGGAAATTTGTATGTGTCGTATTTTTTAAACATTGTCCTAGCAACTATAGTATGTTTAGTACTAGCAACTATATTTTTTTAAGGGGGGAAAATCATCGAATGGCTTCGCCCGCCTGGATGAGGCGGGAGGGAGTGTCAGACTCTTACTGACTAAAAACCACCCCGTTCCTACTCCTGCAGTTCGAGCCGGAGCCTCGGCAACCAGATAAGGCTTCCGCATCAGCCCTATTGGGTCCCATCCGTGGTGGTCTGATGACTCTTTAAGGCGCGCCCCGTACGCTAGCCACTGTATAGCTAGTAAAATATGAATTTCCTAAACAATTTTTCCAAAAACAAATACACAATACACAGTGAAAACCGCAAGAAAAGTTTATAATCTAGCATTAGCACATTTGTTACTTAATCCACAACTCTACACCACACACCCAGGTAACAGTCCTAACAGTCAGAAGTCTGAAGCTCTCTCCGAGCTACAGTTTGTATAATGTAAACGCTCCAAAGTACGGAGGTCAGTCCGTCACTATCGCCCGTAAAAAAGACATCAACGTCGCGCGTCGTTTGTTGCCGACTGAAGTTTTATATTCTAACTTCAGTTTGTTAACTTATCTTAACTGGGGAATATAACTTAGTTTATTTACCATTTACCTATTTTTACCTATGTTTAGCTAGGTATGTTTCATTATAATAGTACACAAATCTATTGGTAAACGCCAGACACAATACCAGACTCAATTAACATTTTAAAATTTTACAACTTTTAAATTAAAAACTGTAAGTTGGGTTTATCCAGACACAGTCGTGGTGTGTCTGTGAATAAATCCCTTGCTCCACGCTGTGCTAAGCCACGCTATAAGTTAGCTTTATGTAGCAGTAAACTGTTTACTTTATGAGTGTCGTCCCGAGTCAATCACTGTAGTGTCGCGTCTACTGCGCGGTGTCCGATAACTTGTACTAAACGCTGGATTCATGTGGAAATACTGCAAATTAATGTGCCAGATACTGCCAGACACCGCAACTTTGTTATATTTGTTTATCCTACTAATTGTAATAAAAATGTTTGTGAGAGTATATGTATGTATGTTACTCTTTTTCGCAAAATCTACTGGACGGATTGGATTAGATTACAGTCTAAATTAACCATGGGTTATTTTTTAGCCCTGAAAGGCCCGCGAAACCGGTGACAGAAGCTAGTAATAACAATAGAAATAATTTACATGAACTGGGATATTCATGAATACTACAGAATATACTGCCTCGTTAGCCGAGTGGTCGCAAGTGCGACTGCCGGGCAAGGGGTCTCGGGTTCGATTCCTGGGTCGGGCAAAGTATTACTGGGTTTTTAAAAATCTCGGTAGTAGCACGGAGTCTGGAAATGTGCCCGGTATATGCCATTAGGCTCACCCCCTATTACATGGGACTCATAACATAAACAGTGAAAAGTGGGTGTTACATTGTACAGTGGCATTCAGTGCCGAAATGTGCACCTCTGCCTACCCCTTCGGGGATAAAAAGGCGTGATGTTACTATGTTATGTTATTACTACAGAATACTACCATAATTTGGAATTATTATCATGACAAGAGTCACACGGAGCTCAGCAGTGTGATGTAACGCTGCTACTGATATATTTGGTGTCGGTGTATTATGTCAAATAATAATTACAATATAATATTAATGATAGAACACAACTCGCGGACAAATTGTAATATAATAACTGCACCTTCACAATTACAGCGCGGATTGAAACTGAATCCTACGCCCTACGTATAAGATTGTATTTGGCACGGCATTGAGTTGACACAGATGCAATATTACAAATGTCTAATAATGTAGTGATTGATGTCCGCCGATCGTATCGCCTGTCAACGCACCATTTGTTACATGCTGACATACATCACGTAGGCAACTCTCAGTAGGACCACTTCGTACCGCACAAATATCATCGTAAGCACTACTGTGTTGTCATGTCATGTCGTTGTTTTTACCTGATCTTTTGCTGTCACATTTTCTCTGGGTTAACTGTGGCAACTGATAATAAAATGTCACGAGATCCTAGTAAATTAAGTTGCCTGAGAGGTCCGGAATAAGCGAAAATTAGCCCAGATTTGAATAAAATTCAGTATTTCCTTTTGACTTCAAGAGCGCTGTCATCTATGATAGTATTACACTAGAGGGTAGTATCATTATTCTGTTATGTTTCACTTTTTGATATACACATGTCATAAGTTTATATGGCAACCAACAGCAACAACTTTTTTTCATGAGATAAGTCAGTAAACGAGCCGACGGATAACCTGATGGTAAGCAATCGGCGCCGCCCATGGTCACTTGAAGGTTACAAGAGTGTTACCAGCCTTTTGGGGACTGGGGAGGGGAGTAGTTGGGCCTCCAGTAATCTTACTCATATGACGAAACACAACGGAAGCGTTATTTCACGTGAGATTTCTGCTCGGCCGTGGTATCACTCCGGTCGAACCGGCCCATTCGTGCCGAAGCATGGCTCTCCCACACTTAAAACTATACCTCTACATGCTTAAAAAAATTGTTGAAACTATAATATTTCATCACTCTAAATTAACTAGTATATACTGTATACCAGTATCCGTGAGACTCAAGTTCTAACACTTGATAAATAAGTAACAGATAAATTACGTGCAGTAACAATTACAGCGGGAGCACGGTAGGTATTGTATTAATATGAATAATTGTGATTTATGTGTCTGCCGGTAATGTTATGTATCTGTGAGCTACTGCCGCTGTGTCTGGCGCGGCCTTGACCAGACACACCTCACCTGTCAGTGCTCGTGTCACGGTGACAAATGTCCCACTGTTCGCTACTGCGCATTTGTGGTAAATTTTGGTCTATTTCTGATGTAGGTTTTAGGACAGCCAGGTGACCTGTGCTTGCAATCCAATCAAAATATATTTTTTATTTTATTTATTTATTTATTTATTTATTTATTTCAACTCTTACAGCTAACATTACAGGTAGATTATATAACCTAATGCGTTAGTGTGGCACTTTATACGACATTTACTTACATTTACTTACATTTACAAAACTAACAATAACAGCAACTTAACACTAAAACTATATCTACTACTCTAACTTATAACACAGTATATATAAAATAATCTTTGCGAGTTCATTGAACTGACACGCAAATACATCTATTACCGTCTGGATTTGGTTAATCGTACGAATTGCTCGCGTCAGAGGCGTTTTGGCCAGTAGGTTGGTCCTGGCAGCCGGGACGGCCAGCAGCGGTGGGCGCCGGCGCCTCCACACATAGCGGTCCGGAACACTAAAGCTCAAGAGCTGCAGCACTCCGGGGTTGTGTTGCTTGCCGTGGAGTAACTTAATTAGGTAGACGACCAGTGTGAACTGTCGCCGCACGCCCAACTCATTGTATGACACCATACCCAGTACAAAAAGTGTGGGGTACATCAACGGGTATAACGGGTATACCCCATACAGTCTCCAGTACAAGTGGCGCGCGAACTTATTCTGTACGCGCTCCAGCATGTCAGAGTACTTCGCTTCGTGTGGGGCCCATACAACCCCACCATATTCTAAATGACTTCTGACTAGCGCATCGTATAACACCCTAATCGCTGTGATGTTTGTGAACCCTTGCGACTGCCGAAGCACAAAGCCGAGGTTCCTGTAAGCCTTTTTACATATCTTTACGATATGTTCGCGAAACGTAAGATCTGGAGTAAGATGTACTCCTAGATCACGTACTTGTGTAACTCGCTGTAATGCTGTCGCCTCCGCCATGTACTCATAGCAGATAGGATTCCGCGCACGAGTAAAGGATATTATCGAGCATTTTGATACATTGAAGCACAACCCATTGTCCTGGCTCCACTTCACCACCCTATCTATGTCACCCTGGAGTCGCTCACAGTCAGACTGATCCCCAACCTCGAGCAGCAACTTGAGGTCATCTGCAAACAATAAACATGTACTATGTCTTACTACTTCCGGTAAGCTGTTAATCATTATGATGAATTCCAGTGGCCCCAAATTGCTACCCTGACTCACCCCAGATCTGGTGTAATAAGGCTCCGACACGTGCCCATTGTAATCGACATACTGCTGACGGTCCCGCATATAGCTGACAAAGAATTGTAATAAGTATATACTTAAGAGTACAAGAATACAAGACTATTCTACATTCATTAGTTGTAAATGTAAGTCTTAATCAATAAAGTAAACAAAATTGCCTGTCTCAGACTGCCTCATTGGCCGAGTGGTCGCAAGTGCGACTGCAAGGGGTCTTGTTTTCGATTCCCGGGTCGGGCAAAGTATTACTGGGGTTTTTCAAGATATTCAGTGGTAGCACGGAGTCTGGAATTGTGCCATGTATATGGCAATAAGCTCACCCCTTATTACATGGGACTCATAACATAAATAGTGAAAAGTGGGTGTTACGTTGTACAGTAGCATATTGTGCACCTCTGCCTGCTCCTTCGGGGAAAAAGGCGTGATGTTATGTTATGTTTAATTCTGTCTAAACTCGGCCATCAGTTCCCAATATTCGTTTATATCGCATGGTACCGTATATAACGCGTTCAGAGACGCTCCACATACATTGTGCACTACATTTAACTACAGTGATGCGTATAATGCAGAAGGTCAAGTGACTTTACAAATTTATAGTCAATTTCTCAGATCACATATATTGCTGGGTTGACTTGACCCGCTGTATCTATGTATGATGATATTCAAGTGGACCTTCTTCTATAAACCAAAGTTATTGCAAAACTTACCACTCTGCGAGGTTTCTACCTCTAGACACAGAAGACAATTTTTTTATGGCATAAGCCGGTAAACGAGCAGACAGATCACCTTATGGTAAGCAATCGGCTTCGCCCATGGACACTCGGAACACCAGAATCGTTACAAAAGCGTTACCGGCCTTTTGGGGATTAAGAGTTTGAGGATCGTTGAGGATTCAGGGATTGGGGAGATTGAGGTAGGGGAGGGTAATTGTCCCTCCGGTAACCTCCCTCGCGCGACGAAACACAACGCAAGCGTTGCTTCACGTCAGTTTTCTATGAGGCCGTGGTATCACTCCGGTCGAGCCGGCCCATTCGTGCCGAAGCATGGCTCTCCCACACTTAATTATATTTGAGAAGTAACTAGTAGGTACTGCTGTGGTACGATTTCAAGACAGAGTCCCCAATCATTATGAGCAAGTAGATCATTGCAGGGTGTGAGTCTTCTGCAGATATACTACGGTGTGTGCCCAGTGTGTGACATTGTATGTGTAATGTCAATCAATACTTAGGTAATATTGCGGCGTGTTAGTTGCGTGTGTGTCAGCAGTGCAGTGAGTCCTCTGACCCATATCCACGTTACATTATTTTATTGCGTTCCATGAATCAGTCGAACTTATTACTCGATTACTGCACTTCTTGGAAACTAGACTTTGCGCTTCAAGTGTGGCTAACGGCTACAGTAAAACAATCTTTCGTCGGACAAGCTATTGAACCAAATGAGACCAGTACTACTACTTACAAAAAACTAATACAAAACAAAGTAGGTACGAAACAAAGAATCATTTTAACGTTTTTAAACATTTTCGACTAAACTTTAACAAGTTTAGTTTGATTTCGGGATCAAATGAATTTATCGGGTATACAGATATTGATGAAAAGGGCTTTTTTAAGGGAGGAAAATCATCGAATGACTTCTCCCGCCTTGGAAGAGGCGAGAGGGAGTGTCATACTCTTACTGACTAAAAACCACCCGGTTCCTACTCATGCACTTCAAGCCGGAGCCCCGGCAACCCGTAAGTCCTCCGCGGCTCCGTATCGGCATCAGCCCTATTGGGCCCCATCCGTGCTGGTCAGAGGCCTTAGTATGAGTTTGATTTACGTTTAAAGTATTCGAAACGAGTACGCGTTCGGCACTCTTATTGGCCGGCGCCAATGAAGCAACCAATCACAGCGCCGAACGCGTACTCGTTACGATTACTTTAAACGTAAGACAAACTCGTACTAAGGCCTCTGATGGCTCATTGAGGCGCGCGCGGAACGCTCGGCGCCTTACGTTCGGGTCAGGGTGCTTACTCTTAAAACCAATCTCAATGTCAATGCAATTTAAATCCAATGAAATCTCAATAATTATTGAATGTCAAAACTATACAACCACAATCGTAGCTGTTAAAATAGCATTTAGACTACGGAATATAAAGCCAAACTCAATACCATTTAGTTCATTCAATATCCACCCAATACGGATGTGATGGGCGCTAGTGTTGTAACTCAAGAGTACGAAATTTCACAATACCAATGTCGACTGATCGGAATTGGATTCAAGAGTAAGCCCCCAGAGCGGCGAGTTACCCATGCTCGCCGTCCGCAGGCCGGTGCTTACAGTGACCGGAGATCGTTGATGAAAAGGGCTGTAAACCCTATAACAGTTGGAATGAAAGGGCTGTAAAAGACGATTAATGATAATTAAGACTGATTATTTACATTTCCAATAAAATAGTTACATCATAGTTATATCCTTCCGAGGATGCATTTTAACGCGTTGCGTAATGGCAGGCGCCGTGCTAAGTGATGCGCAAACCTCGCTCACGACATCACACGACATTGAAACATTATTACATGTGCGCTGAACTACTGTAGATGTAGGATTGTGTCTCTGAAAGAAAACTCCAACACACCACTCCATAGAGCTGTGAAAACTGAGTGAATTCACAATTGATAAGATTCGTCGAGTGAGGAGTCTCAGACTACCACCGAATAACTGAGAGCTGCTACTCGGAAACTATTTGAATCACAATTTTCAAAAACTATGAGATATGCAAGAAATGATACACGAACAATGAACCAACTAAATTCTAAGAATTGGTGATATTCCACGAAACAAATTTAAATTCCGCCATAAACCAAAACTGTATAATATTTAAATAACTGAATTGTAGGAACTCCAGCAGACTTCCTCATTGGAATAGATGATATATTATGTTCCCCATTATAATATTCCACACATTCAGTAATGATGGATTGTCTGTCGTTTCATTGACCCGATACATTGTACAGACAACAGCACGTCAAGTTGCACCTAACTGATTAATAGATTTTCAACCTTTTCATTTTGCAATATAGTTGAAAATATGTAGTCCACGTGCTCCTACGATGTATAGTGTACATCTAATTACCTACTTACCTATTCAACATTAACATTTAATATTTTTATTTGTTCCAGATAAAATTACGAAACCGGACGTTGACTGCACACTGAGCAAAATTTATGAATCTAAACAATGTGGACTTAAAACGAAAATATTACTCAAAAATAACAATGTGCCATCAACTGTGAAACCCAGTGGTCATAAACAACGCGCGGCTGGACAAAGGAGTGACAGTGAAAATGTGTTTAAAAAGATAAAAATGGCAAAAATAATTAGGATGTGAAACATGTTGGAATGCGTGCGCGGCGCGAGCACAGTGGTACGCGCGCCGGCCGCTCGTGGACACAGCCCGCCGCCACGCGCCCTCCTGCTACTGCTCGCCTTGCTGCATTGTGCCAGGTAAACTAGCTGTCATTACAGGTATTTCTTTATACCTACAATACATGTAAATACTTGTCATCAACAGCCCGTAAAAATGTATCAAGTGAACTGATTATATGCTTGCCAAGTAAGTTGAAGTAGACGATGAGCAGGGTGCTGCCTTGACCTGTCTCCATTAAATATGTAGTCCATTAGTTGAGTCTTAGGACACCTGTGGGACGAGTCCGCGTGGTGACAAATTTACCACTAAACGGCACTCTGCCAGTACACGGCTTAAATTGCTGAAATTGCGTTTTATGACTACTTTTATTTTATGCAAAAAATAATTACGTCATGTTAAAACTATTTACATTTCAAGGTTTCAATGCGACGTAAACATTACCAACTACTTCAACGTTGAATGAACTTTAAAATTATTGGAATTAAAGTTCAAAGACTTCAAAATATCAGTGATAGTGAAATTTCAGAACGAATAAATAGTTTCCTTATACTCCTAAAACTTTAGTATATCTTATTTATGGTATGACACACACAGTCAAATATTCTCAATAGTATTGCAGCAAAGAGGAAATGCCTGGCACGCCACACGCGGTCTCCAGGTCGCTCGTTAAACGCGCGCTGTATTTCTAGCGCTAGTATTTACTACTGGAACATATCGACTGGAACACAACGACTGCACATTCGGTACACTTATAGAATTACCGAAATTGTCGGCACGCACACAAGTGCACGTAAATGGCAGTGTGTCACTACACGCGGCCGGTGAGATGCTCGGCCGAACGTTCACATCACATATACGCAGCGAAACAAAATTAAACGCTGTTTAGGTCAGCAATTATGCATCGAATAAAGCAGTTTATGGTCACTATTAAATACAATTAATGACCAAATATACTGAGATTATACAAATAACGGCACACGTATTAATTGCAGATTTTTCCCTCGAGAACGAGTCGGACCGGTTCATAAAAACGAATAAAATTTGATGTCATCCATTGGAACGGTTCCTTGTACGCAGCGCAGTGTATGTCGCGAACTTGATCGTTTGTGCGCAAGTTATGACACGGCGACACTTAGCGCGCGCGTTATTAGCACCTTCACACGCGGAGACCTCCGCGCGGGGACTTTGTGAAACATGCTCGGTATTCGTGTTAAAGTCGTTGGCGCACCCAACTTTTGGTTTCTTATTTTTGCAGAAAATACTTACATAATAATATGTCCATACCTTCTACCTTTGGCCTTTCAATCGTCTGGAAATATTATTTAAAATGAGCCTAACATGTACTTATAACCAAACCAAATAGCGGTAGAAAACCATCAACAAATATTATCCTTTCTTACTCGAACGCAACAAAATAACCGCCAGTTTGCAGTGGAACTGGTCGCCATGTAATTGAGCAGAACCAAATTATGAAAATAAACATATTGATCATTCAAATCGTATGCTAATGTATGCGGGCACTTATCAAAGTTATCAAAACAGTAGTTACGGCAAATTGCCTCTAATCTCACAATAACTGCCTCGCTGACAGTAATCACGCTACCGCACACCATCGTTCATCGAGGCACGGGATACATAAACTCCGAATTACTTGAACCATACATCAAATTGCTAATAAGCCATCGACAACAGATTGATCGAAAAAATACAATAAAAGACCTCAACAAAGGGAGCAACAATACAGGCAGTACCCCATCATTACAGATAATAAATTCGCAAACCGTGGACCGAACCAATTTCAACTTCACAAAACTTACAAAAAACAAACATTATCAAATCTTTGTGAACGTCAAACCAATTAAGTCGGAATATTGACGTGAATAGTTATGTGTTTGTCAACATACGAGTTTTTTAACAATGTTAACGTGAACGTGTGCGTTGGGCCAAAATTGTGGGTTGTAGACTCAAGAGCCGGGAGCGGCCAATTATGATGTTTTTGTTGTCGGTAATGGGAGCTTGTTAAAAGTTTTTCGTGCGAGTACCTGCGCGCCGCCGGTGGGTAACATGCCGGGGCCCTGCCATAACGTGTGCTACTCACGTATGATTTTCATATTTTAATGCAAATTATGCAATGTCTACCACATTTTTACCTGCTGCTTCTAATCACATAGAACGATATTAATCTTGATGTCGTCAGTTCTGCATCTCAATAAAGTTGCAATCATGCATGAACAGACTCGCCCAGCCATTATGTTAAACAGCTATCAATCTCAGACATTTGCGTTTTATGAGCTATTGCAAGATGCCCGCGTCCGTCCAATTTGTAGTATGCAGAGCTTGGAGAACTTAACAGCTCAACAAAAGATCATTCTTGTGATGTAACTCGACGCTGATGGCGAAACCCATCATTACTGTCAATCCTTTTAACAAACTACATAAGGGCAGAATGAACTCACCTCTAACTTCCGCAATTATTGAAACTAGACCTTACACCGTTGTACTAAATCTTAAAATTCATTGTTACTAGACGTGATTATGACAGTCAATCATTTCCGATATCGAATTTAATAGCCCCGCCCCGTCGCCCACGAGTCCGTATACGCCTTTTCATTTAACGGTCGAGTTAACGTTCAGTTGTGTAGGTCTCGGCCGGGGCGGGCTAACGCAAACATACCGTGTCGACCAAGAACCACTCACAACTGCATCATAAAAGAAATATCTAAAAGGTCAAATGTATAAAATGGTAACAAACAATATACAGAACGATATTAAGCAGCGAGACTTTTGAGGATTTCTCAACAAACATCGATCAGTTTCTTTATGTAAGTAGTGGTGCGTGGATGTGTTACACAATGTTGTTAGCGCGTCGCGTACAACAAAGCTCTCACCATAATTGACTTTTTACAACGGCTACCAGTAAACAAACTGTATCGGTTTTAAATGAACTGATGGCGCCGAATGATAGCCACTAAACGGTTTCGTATAACAAAGAAACAAATATTTTCTTAACATTGTGTAATGATCATTAATTTTTATTGGTCGGAATACCTAGAACCTTAAACTGTGGATCCATTCACAAAAAACAATTCTATTAGCAAAACGTTAATCTTGAACCTTAGCAGGATAAAACAAAAATAAATCTCAGCCATTTTCTATGAACAACAAAAAACAAGGCGAGTGGTCAAATCGCGAGATAACGATGCTATTAGTGGACAGCGGACATCTATAAATCTGTGCGTCCCTTCCGAGAACACGACACGGTCGCCTGCAATAGCCTTCGATTTTAACAAATTGCTAAGTGGGCTATAAATTATCAGCAAATCATTTTGTCTACAGTTTTATGAATTTGTACCACTGTGCAGTGCTGGTATTTTAATTAGCAGTATGTATGTGTTTTGTGAGAGTGTGTGTGTGTCATCTATGGTAGTCGGTAGTTACTTAGTTGTCTTCCCTATGAAAATTGGTTGCCTTTACGATATAATTAATATTATAACATATAATTTATAAGATATAATTAATATTATAATATATAATTTATAAGATATAATTAATTTTAATACTATATTTTATCGTCAGTTACCAGTAATAACATTATCTTTGGATTACTTAACAAAGTACCAAATTATAAGTTACACTTATAACATGGCATGGCCGAGTATTACCCAGGTTTTAGTAGAAGCCTCGTCTCTCGTTTAACATTGGGACTATAATTTAACTAACAATAAAAAACTTAAACACCTTCTATAAAAGTTTAACGCTTTCTCAGTTAAATAGGATCAATTGAGAACATAACATATATCCTTGCAGTAGTGTGACGTAATACACACACAAATTATAATGTAACTCAATAATCTGTCTGATCCTGTGTCGGTGCCGAAGTGGCGAGTGTTCCCGAGGCGACGCTCGCTACAATCAAATTAAGTGTTAATAGTCGACGAGCCTCCATGTATAAGGCGACGTTACACTGCAAGCGAACACAAAGCTATGAATTTGAATAATGTTAAATATATACCTTTTTTGAGGGAGAAACATCATCCAATGACTTCTCCCGCCTAGTGAGGCGGAAGGGAGTGTCAGACTCTTACTGACAAAAAACCACCCCGTTCTTACTCTTGCTATGAGCCGGAGCTCCGGCAGCCCGTTAGGCCGTCCGCAGTTCCAGGTGAAAAGTATACTCTGATAATAGTCTTTATAGTAAATAAATACTGCATTCCTCAAAGGACCTACCTCATTTGGCCCAGTAGTTGTACAATGTGTAGTCGGTAAAAAATTATTAATGTTTTAAAATATTCAATATTATTGGTAATTATTAAGTTCCTTCTTGGTACATTGTGCTGTGCGCTGTTACCCGATACTAAGGGGGCGAACAATAGTGTCACATGTAACACATACTTTACAAATAACTGAAATTATAGGCTCACGTGAGATATGCTCAACTCGTTTCCAAGTCGCAACGGGACTCTTATTCATGATGCACTTTACGTTGATTGTGTTGTCTCTGTAATTCAGGATAAATACACGATGTTATGTAATTTAGGAACAAACAATATGTTATTGAGAGACATTGTTATATTAACATATTTTACTAATTCATTGGGAATTTGAGTGTGTATTGTTGCGGTTTTTGTGTTAAAATCACATTGGAAAATGATGAGTTATTGTTTAGTAGGAAGTATTTAATTTTGTGCCCACGTGTAGTGACACATTGCTCTATTGTCTACGGGTATAATTAATTTATGACGCTGTATTATGAACATAAATTCATTATTTAGAATATCTTTGCGTATGTCTAAGTAGGAGATAAATAAATATTAAATGCGGTACGGGACCTAATACAACTTTAAACTTAATGTTACAATTTTAAATCATTGTTCAAGTTTATACCGTTAATCAATCTCGAAATCGTACTTACTATTACCTACATAGAAGGTACGTGTAAGATCATAAAATCAGCAGTCTTCAATTTCATTTTAACTGAGAACTTAAATTATTTACCATCATAATAAGTTGCAAGCAAGTCGTCGTGGAGGTTCAAGACGCTTGCTCCTCATGTACAAGGGTACGGGTTCGAAACCTACCAACGGAAAATACCAATGTGACTTTTTTCAAGTTATATGTACTTTCTAAGATTATTTAGACACCACTGACAAACAGTGAAGGAAAACATCGTGAGGAATTTTGATTTGTCGTGTAGGAAGACTGATTTCAAACTCATAATTATAATTTCTAATATTATAAGCATTGACCATTGAGCAAGCGTGGTGGTTAATTCTTAAACCTTCTCCGTGTGAGAACGGGTTACAGCGGCTCCGCCTTGAAGTGCAGGAGTAGGAACGGGGTGGTTTGTATTCAGTAAGAGATTGACGCTCCGCGCCTCACCCGGGCGGAAGAAGCCATTGCATGATTCCCCCTTCAAAAAAAAGGTCAAAGCGTATTTTAGGTAGTACCTATATAATCGCATCGCTCGCGTGTCAGTGTGCCACCGACCTTCTGTAGTGCGCAGTGTGAAGTAGTAATTTATTATTAAAGTTTAACCGTTACCGCGGTAATCGTGTAGTAATAGTCTAATAAGTAATGATGTCTGTATATACAATTATACATACATACCTATTAGTCGATATATATTACATAACATCACGCCTTTTATCCCCGAAGGGGTAGGCAGAGGTGCACATTATACCACTGTACAATATAACACCCACTTTTCACTATTAATGTTATAAGTCCCATGTAATAGGGGGTGAGCCTATTGCCATAAACCGGGCACAATTCCAGGCTCCGTGCTACTACTGAGAATATTTAAAAACCCAGTAATACTTTGCCCGACCCGGGAATCGAACCCGAGACCCCTTGCCCGGCAATCGCACTTACGACCACTCGAACAAAGAGGCAGTCGATATACTGCCGGCGGCCGATGTTTGCTGCAAATATCTGATGCCTTAATGTTACAGTGCTAGTGGTCCCGTGTGTGCACGATACTGTCTGATATACACTGTGAGATTATTCATATTATTAACGGTATAGCTGTTTTTAATCCAATATTGGATTAGAACCACAACTGCTCTCACGTCCATATCCAGTTTTAGCCGCAACTTACCTCGGGCTTAGGTTTAAAACAGCCGCGTGTATGTATTCTAGTGTCTAATGCGACCTGGGGGTATGAGTAAACCATTTCATTTCATTCTTTTTTAAAACTGTGCGTTTACAAACATACTAGTTCATGATGAAAACATGACATCACATAAAGAGTTGTATCGTGCGGGAATCGAACCTGCGACACGTTGCGTAGCAGCCAGTTGGCCAGCCACCGCGCCAACGGTACCAAGATTATTATCAAAAAAAGTTTATTATTGTAATTAGGTAGTTACTAAAGAAGAATTTCAATCTTATTAAGGACACTTACTTGCGGTACTCGGTCGGGACTACTTGTTACATTAATGGCGAATTTATCAAATTGATAATTGACCGAGTGTCGAGTGTCGAGTGTCGAGTGTCGCCTTACATGAGGTACACTACACACTTACACTAACGAGCCACGACTACGACACGACACCGATACGGAAGCGATGTCGATGTGTATTGTGTGTTGTTTGTGTGGGTGGGATGGACACGGGCTGCTGTAGTATTGGGTAATAAAAGCAGTTGTTGCTGGAAGGAACATGAACTCTAAAGTTCGATCTTAATCTCAAGATATAGCAAACTGTTGTTGGTATTTCTTTGCCCAAAATCTTAAAGAAGAAAAATGATAAAACAGGTAAATACACGAGATTCACCATCAGCATCTCATCTCCTATCTCCTTTGATTCCTCTGAACTCGATCGACCAGCAACATATTGAATGTCATCACTTCCATTGGCCTAAGTCGCGGGCGCCCTGCACTGATATTTGAATGACGCGATCTCCTCCAGAACACGTCTACCCAAGTCAACAGTCAGATTCTTCGACAAATGTGACCGACCCACTACTACTTCAGCTTGCTAATCCTTTGGGCTATGTCAGTGAGTTTAGTCCTCTGTAGGATCACCTCGTTTCAGCTTCGATCGCTCAGAATCTGAGTTATAGGAAATACACATTGCTCTCAAAACAAATGAAACATTATAAAGTCGTACATTGCGTATCAGACGCGATGCGACAGGTTTGCGACGTGATATATACGCGCAATGTAAAGCTAAGCAGCTCGTTGGTAACTTGTTGCTAGCAATATGTCTCTTGTCCATGTATGTAGCTCACTATTTCGAAATAATGCACATCTATCAAGTGTCTTGAAGGTTTTAGGAATGTAGATAAGTAGTTACTTCAAATTTTAGGTCATATTACAACGATCAGATCGTTGACCGAGTGGTCACAATTGCGACTGCCGGGCAAGGGGTCTCGGGTTCGATTCCCGGGTCGGGCAAAGTATTACTGGGTTTTTAAAAATTCTCAGTAGAAGCACGGAGTCTGAAATTGTGCCCGGTATATGGCAATAGGCTCACATGGGACTCATAACATCAATAGTGAAAAGTGGGTGTTACATTGTACAGTGGTATAATGTGCACTTCTGCCTACCCCTTCGAGGATAAAAGGCGTGATGTTATTTATTTATGTTACTTATACAACGATCAGATTGGGACATTTAGGAATGTGAGTGCCAAAAATCTACACTCAAACACAATGTAATAATATTCAATACATTTACCATCAAATCCGTCCTCTTAACAAATTATTTCAGACAAAATTATAATAAAACTAGAATATAGTACCGATGTAGTGTGTTGCTATGTAAGCTCACACGGACCAGTCTCCGGGTGGTCATCTTAATTCTCATTAACTTAGTAATTGCAGTACGGAGTACACTCCACTGTCCAATCAACAGTACATGTAATACAGCTCGGACTAGTCTCATCTACATTGCGAGGACCTGCTGAGCTGGAGCGGACCTCAGAGCAGGCATATTCATTGAAGACACTAGAGACAGTATTAAGTATATGAAGACGACAGCACATCAAAGTACCCTAAAATGTTAGATGTTTTTTTAATAGAAAACATGTTTCTATATTCATAGCAAAACATTCGACAGATTCTACAATGGAGGTTCGATATTATAACAAAATATGTATTGAATTTTTGACACATTAAATTTTGACCACTTAGCCTAAGGAAGCCATTTCATATCATAAAACTTTGCTAAACATTATAATATTTATAACATCATGGCTTTAATCCCCGAAGGGTTAGGCAGAGGTGCACATTACGCCATTTAATGCGACTGTACAATGTAACGCCCACTTATCACCTTTTATGTTATGAGTCCCATGTAATAAGGGTTGAGCCTATTGCCATATATCGGGCACAATTCCATACTCCGTGCTAGTACTGAGAATTTCTTAAAAACGCAGTGGTGTCTTTGCCCGATCCGGGTTTTGAACCCTAGACCCCTTGCCCGGCCCGCACTTGCGACCACTCGGCAAACGAGGCAGTTATATTACTCAAACATATTTGTTCCTACTCAAAGACCCCTCGTTGCTACGAGCAAACTAAAGACGTGAGTATAATAATGTAATGAATTGAAATACAATCACCAAGTTATGAGAGCCAACAACAATAACTTATATTAGATGTATGAATAAACAAATGATTGCCAACAGCTTACAGTGGACTTACATTAAGAGAATAGTTGACGGTGACATTCATGGGATTTATATTACGGCTGTGTTTACCCTGTAACCAATATAATGGGGAATTAAGTGATTGTGTGTGTGTGTGCGTGTGTGTGTGTGTGTGTGTGTGTGTGTGTGTGACCGTGAACTGCTCACATCAGCGCATATTGCAATAAATATCCGTAAGATACTTATCTTTGACACTGTATTGTATCCTTTACGACAGCACATTAAGTTACACCTGACTATTTTTGTAAAAAAACTATCGTAGGATTTAGCTAAATTAAGTAATTCTTATAAGACAACTGTGTCACGTCACCGAACTTGCATTTTCGATTAAGGGCTCTGGTATCGCTCGAAACTAATCGAGCATCCCCGAAATAATAAATTAATACAAACGAGCCATGTAGCCTAAATTATACCCCAAACTGTCTAAATTCTTTAACACATATTTCAACTTTAACTACTACTATAAGAAAGTTTAAATTGAAGAGAGTAGCTTGATGTGCGACCTCCCCCCCCCCCCATGTGACGTGTATTAATGGCTGTAATAACGTAGTTGTGTACGAGGCGGCTGACAATATCATTATATTCATAATGTGCTTAATGTGATTATTGCATTAGCGGAGAATTGAACCGGTGCGGACACAGAGCGGGCGGTAGCGGGAGCGGACAACTACACTGTTCGTATCGACATACTGGTGTTATATCTTTTCTATGCTTCTACGCCCTGATTAAACTACAATTATCGCGTTTCAGCACCGAGTCAGAACGATCAAATATTGTTACATATTGGTCATCCTTTTTGTCTATACTCGAAGCCACATATTATATGAAATAGCATGGAATCTGAATATTTACTATTGCTTCGCTACAGCCTCTCAGGAGTCCTATAGATATTGGTAAAACAATTAACCAATATCCATAGGACTCCTGGAGCAAGGTGAGTGTAGATTTTACGAAACGAGACGCCAGGTTTGACAGTCGTATTACACCGCTACCGCTCCGCTATACCCACTATGTCCTCACCCGCCACAACATTGTCACTCGCCATAAGCTAGCGAAGGATGAGACGCCGGCGCCATCACTTACTGCGACATGGAAACTGTTTAACTATAACTGTCAGAGCGCACATTATGTGGCGTAGTGCAAGCCGTAAACATCGCGCTTTATTTATTGTCTTAACACATGAATATTTATCGTAATGAGCAACTGCACGCGGAAGCTGGGGCCCTTGGCCGATGTTACTTCCAGTGGCGGCCGAGTGTTTTATGCGACACATCCCAAATCGAGTATTGGTGCAGTTGTTATTGTCCACTCCAGGAAACAACTCATCTTGGTCGGAAAAGCTACGTATTATCAACCAGCTGGCAATAAAGCGGCATTGTCCGCGTCCCCGTGGAATGAAAAGTAGCGTGTTATTCCAGACCCCTGTCCCAAAATTCATCACGATCCCTTCAGCCGTTTTTACGTGATTTGGTAACAAACATACACACAAATTCATAAACTTGCCTTTATATAACATTAGTAAGATTGGCTGGAAACAAATCATCAAAACTTCAAATACAATTAATTAGCATTGAACTGATGTGGATGATGGAACTGACGAATGTATTCAAAGCTCACGAGTTATAGCGGCTGTACAGATGAATGAGAACAATACTCGTAATGATGTTGAATGTGACGGAGTATGAAGCGGTCTGTGCACAAACACTGTGACACATTGGTGCCGCGTCGTGAATGATATCAATCTGCGGTCCAATGACAATGATGACATTACGACGAGAGTGCCGACGGCGACCGACACGGTGGCTGGCCGCTGTGAATGCGGCGGGAGCGGGAGGTGCGTCCCATTAACAAGACCATTGTTTACAACGTCAATTGAAGTCTTCCCGCTACTGTCACCACTGCGTCCTCCATGTTATAACTTAATCATGTTCTGAGTGACAGTCAATGAGAGTTATTGCAAGCATTCATCATATTTGTTACTGCTGACTGCAGCTGCTTTGACAATGCAATCGATAATTTAGATGCGGTCGAATTAATCATACTTATACTACCAAACAGTGACTACTGGGTGTCGCATCAGTGAGTACAGTCGTGTAATTTAGTGGTTGCTGTCTTCTTGGTCCAGTGACTGTGATTATAAATGACAGATACCTACCTTATTCATGGTGTTGTAATGATTAGAATCTGCTGCTAGGTAAACGGTGCTTCAAGTCTCGGAAGATAATCGCTTGAGAGTTCGCGTTAATACGTTTGACTATACCCAGTCCTGTTCTATTTTATTGCTCCATGCCGTCGTCAGAGCCATCAGACCACCACAGATGGGGCCCAACAGGGCCGATGCCGATTCGGAGTCGCGGAGAACCTAATGAGTAACCGGGGCTCCGGCTCGACGTGCAGGAGAAGGAACGGGGTCGTTTTTAGTCAGTAAGAGTCTGACACTCCCTCCTGCCTCGCCCAAGCGAGAGCAGTCATTCGATGATTTTCCGCCCTTAAAGAAAATAAAATGCCGTCCTATCGGATCCTGCGACATGTGTTAATAGAATTGAGCTGTTGTGCCCATGTTAGTTCTAATGTCCTTACACAGAATTTCTCGTTCCAAATCTACAATTCCATGACTTGAAGTTCGAGATCTGTGCACCCACAACAGAAGGAAATCCTAGTGTGAGGCAAGGTTTTTAGTCAAAAATAGTCGATTCGTAGACATTAATTATACCAACAATTTACACTGACTATGCTGTAACTCCACAGGAGTTTTAAAGAAGTTACATAACTACAATTTTATAACAGTTCTTACCTACGTACTCCTCGTGGTTGCTCCAAAATAATAAATCCAATGCTTGACACAGTACACACACACACGCACCCAGTCGCTGCTCGTGTAAGGCGACACGGCACGGGCCACTAATGTTACACGTCTGTATCAAATAATACACATTCACACAAAAACTAACTAACAGACGAACTGTCTGAACGCCAGGGAACGCTCCAAATAAATATGAAAAAATGTATATTTTTTTATTTGGTTGACGAACTGATACACATTAATTATTATGTAGGTACTAGTAAATAGTTCGCTGTCGTCGCGTCAGTGCGTCTGCCTGACAAATCGTACATCATTATGAAAACTAAACACAGGATTTAACTCACAACTGCACTTTTTCTTTATTGGTTTTACAATGCCTTTTGACAATAAGCATAATATCCTTTTTCTACGCTCAAAGGTTAGACCACCATCCCGAATCATTTTCGCGCCAACGCGGTGTTGCCACCAACCAATAAAAAAAAGAGCAAGAAACCATAGACAACTTTTAGTAACTATTTAAATGCTATTTTAAAAAATATTAATTATTAAAAAGAAATTACAATTAATGATAAATATAATTATGTGAACATTTTACATGTTAAAACGAATATGATTAGCTTACAATTAACAGTTTACAATCAGACCGTTTACATTTTTAACTGTGATGTTGACTGCTTAGATTTATCGCGGTATGATTTGTTAAATATAGTTCTCCGAACTACGGTATTAATAAACAACATCTGCTCTTTGATTGCATTTCGTGACATTTTCGGGTACCTACAACCAAAGTATCATAATGCCAATACAGAAACAATGTAACTAAATATATGACCAGGGCACGGACACAAGGCCGTGGAGAAACACAATTAAATACAATAAAAAATTTAAAAATTCTTATTACAAGTTGAATTTACATTTAAAGTAGTCGAAACGAGTACGCGTACAGCACCCTGATTGGTCAGCTCCAATAAAGCAACCAATCAGAGCGCCGAACGCGCACTCGTTACGATTAGTTTAAACGTAAGACAAACTCGTACTAAGCCCTCTGATAAATAATAATATGTCTCAGAATTAAGTACCAATCATTAATTCTACTATCACATGAGCATCATCATCATAACATCACGCATTTTATCCTCGAAAGGGCAGGCAGAGGTGCACATTACGGCACTTAATGCCACTGTACAATGTAACACCCACTTTTCACTATTTATATTATGAGTCCCGTGTAATAGGGGGTAAGCCTATTGCCATATACCGGGCACATATCCATGAAGTGAGAATGCGGTTTGCGACATCTTTCCTACTAATTAAATTCAACAATATCTCAAAGTAAACAGCTGAAGCCTTAATCCTTCGTAAATCACGAGCTGAGCCGCACAGGGAGCGTCTCACTAATACTTACTGAGTGCTCGCTGGCCAGTGGCGGCAGGAGAAAGTTGTAATGAACCCATTACGAGTAGGAATGTCCTCTAAATCAAATTAATCCATTTCTAATGAGGTACAGGTATAAATGCTGAGCCGTAAATAAATAATACTTACCTGTGAGCGCTGCTTACACTAGTACACAAGGTGTCGTAACTTTATTATGATGTAACGCGAAGTAGATAGAAACCTACCCTTTGTATGTGATAGGTACATACTATACTGCCTCGTTGGCCGAGTGATCGCAAATACGACTGCCGGGCAAGGGGTTTCGAGTTCGATACCCAGGTCGGGCAAAGGTTTACTGGGTTTTTTGAAAAATTCTCAGTAGTAGCCCGTAGTCTGGAATTGTGCCCGGTATATGGCAATCGGGTCACCCCTATAAACGTTCAGGGGTAATAAAACCAATTTGTATCGGCCAATATTTTTATTATAGGTAGATTTTCACAAATCACTTTAACACTTGTCTCTGCTACGACTTATCTACATCGACTGTCCTATCATCGTGCGCACTACTCCCCACTTCATGTATGTTCTACCGGAAGCTGCATAGAACGATATTTTAAATAAAACGTAATGACACAACCGGAAGTAGTGCGTACGATACCACTAAATTTTTATATTAAATAAATGAACACCTTTTAAATATTGTTATTAGATTTAAATACAACGAAGTAAATTAAAAATAGTAATTGGGTGAAATAATACTTTAAAATGATGTATGAATTCCGGAAGTTCGATTATCAAAGAAAGGGTTTCTAACACCCCCTATTATATGGGACTCATTAACTCATAACATAATAATAGTGAAAAGTTAGTGTTACATTGTACACTGGCATTAAGTGCCGTAATCTGCACCTCTGTCCACCCCTTCGGGGGTAAAAGACGTGATGTTATGATATATTATGTTATACTATACTAACATGTCATCATTGCGTTTGATTGATGTAATCCACGAGGTATGAATCTATTCATAGAATAGAACGCCTTTTCTTACAATTACTTCACTGATTCGTAAATCGATACCAAGACGTCTAGTTCAGTAGTCTCTCCGAATGTTAACCGCCATCGAGGCAGTTAGTGCTGCATTTAGTATAAGAGAGTGTTGTGGTGAGCGCCGACATACGCGAGTTGTACCGAGCCGACCGCGAGTATGTTAACTTGACGACCTCACTATGACGGTGCTAACAGTCAGCACTAGCGCAAATCTATACAGATAAATAAAATAGAAGTGTCTTTTTGTAATACTACCCGCTTTTTACTATATAATAATATACACACGATACGTAACATAACATCACGCTTTTTATCCCCGAAGGGGTGGGCAGAGGTGCACACAGAAGTATAGGTACACACGATACACATACCAAAATAACATTTTTCTTACAATTTTGTCTGTCTGTCTGTTTATCTGTATGTACTGGCTAATCTCTGGAATGGCTGCACCGATTTTGCAAGACATTTATTGGCAGGTGGCTGATGTGCTAAGGAGTAACATAGGCTACTTTTATTTTGGAAATATTTAAACAAAAAAGTAATGTTCAAAAATTCAAAGTCGCGGGCTACAGCTAGTACTACAATAAATATTACCTATAATTTAAAACATGAACGTCTCAGATATGCTACAAATTGTCCAAAAGCTCTTAACAAGCTAAAACATTATCATCATCAGCGTGTACTTGTACGATGTCAAACTTTGGATTAATTATAATCCAAGTTGCCACACGATGTTTACGTTCATCGCATTATGTTTATAAATATTATGACTTGTCAGACTGACTCGTTGGCCGAGTGGTCGCAACCGCGACTGCCGGGTAAGGGGTCTCGGGTTCAATTCCCGGGTCGGGCAAAGTATTACTGGGTTTTTAAAAAATTCTCTGTAGTAGCACGGAGTCTGGAACTGTGCCCGGTATATGGCAATAGGCTCACCCCCTATTACATGGGACTCATAACATAAATAGTGAAAGTGGGTGTTACATTGTACTTGATTGTACATACAGTGGTATAATGTGCACCTCTGCCTACCCCTTCGAGGATAAAAGGCGTGATGTTATGTTAATTTATGTGTGACTTGTCAGTCTGAGTCACCAATATAGTGAGGGCTGTCCGACCAGACGCGCCACGAGACAGACGTGACGTCCACGCGGCGAGCACGCGACGACGCGTCGTGCGGCCACGTCACGTCGCGTCGCAGACTGCAGCGCCCATACATCACGACGGACTGCAAGCTAATGTGCGGATTAACGGAAACATATCAAAGCTGTGATGATGGATTGCCTCGACGCTGAATATGCGTCACTTGCGACACGACTACCTTTTGTAAATAAACAAATAATGGATGAATGTGGTAAATTTTTTTCCCATATTTTCTACTTAAACCCTAAGTTTGACTGGTAGAGAATTATTAGGTAGCCATATGGCATTAAGTTCGCCTTATGTGCCATAATCAAATTGTGTACATTAAAGACTAAATAAATAAAAATAAATAAATATGTGCAGTGACAATGGTTATTGAAACTCAAACTCAAAAGCATTTATTTCAATTAAACTATAATTTGGTACTATTGAACCGTCAACAAATACAAAATAAATAATGGTCTGTCAGTCTGTCCGTCAGTGGAACTAGGCGCTCGTTCCAAAATGTCGATTCGAATGGAGAAGAACGAGCAAGAAACTCCAATTCTTCGGAACCCTTCCTTTATCCTCTTACTGATAATAGACATTTACAAATCTGTTATTAATACTTTCGTTGCTTGTCATTGTCAGTACTGTACACATTCCACGTGGTGCTCCCCGAGTGTCGCCGAGTGTCCCCGAGTGTCCCCGAGCCTCCCAGCCGTGTCGCCTGATTTATTACGACAGTTGTGTCACAACACACGATAATCTAACCAACATGAGAAATAAAACATGAACCTAGATAAACAAAACCACTTTAATCAGTGTTTCTGTCACCTCAAAGAAAGGTACAACGAGTCTATAAATTACTTAAAGTTCAATACACGTGCCTTAGAAAACTTGTTGATCCAGTCTAGTCTCACTGATGGTAAACTTTTCCATACCCATAAATCATTTCGTTCAGTGTCCTTGGACCGAGCTGACCGTTGCGGAAACTGAACAATTAAGTGGTCGTGTATTCTGCTAAAACTATTATTAAGTGTGGGAGAGCTATGCTTCGGAACGACCGGAGTGATACCACGGCCTCACAGAAAACCGACGTGAATTAACTTGCTTGCGTTGTGTTTCGTCGTGTGAGTGAGGTTACC
This sequence comes from Spodoptera picta, assembly GCA_038387885.1. Lineage (NCBI taxonomy): Eukaryota > Metazoa > Arthropoda > Insecta > Lepidoptera > Noctuidae > Spodoptera > Spodoptera picta. Next base: position 92,364 of record JAZHFQ010000718.1, on the reverse strand, counting down.
GGAGGCCCAATTATCCTACCCACCTCCCGAATCTCCCCAATCCCTGAATCCCCAACAATCATCAAATTCCTATTCCAGGTGTCCATGAGCGACGCCGATTGCTTACCATCAGGTGATCCGTCTGCTCGTTTACGCACTATACTGCACCATTTTTATTAGGTTTCATATTAAGGAAGTAGCTTAAACAAAAGGTGTGAAAGCTGAAAATGAAATGAAATATTGTCGTAACATCAGATTATCATTATTTTAGGCAACGTAATACCTGAGTACTCGTAGTCGTAATGTATTTCTGACCTCACCAGGTTTAGAAATACATTAGAATTAGATGTAACTGTCACGCAGTACGGAGCTGACAACTGGTAGCAACCAGTAACACAACACGCTGTGTTACCTGACACCCCAACACTCAGTGACACTACTGTCCACTACTGACTACTGGCTACTGGCTACTGGTGACTATTGTGGCTGTGGTCGACTCTCGAGTTACTCACGCTCTACTTAATGTGTTACTTAAATTACTTTTGGTTTCGTCGCCTAACTCTATACTTTGGAACGAACAAATTGCTTTAATATGAGACTGACTGAAAGAATACCACTTTAAATTTTTTGTGTGCGACATCAAAAGTGACTTTTATTAAGTCTATATTCCAGTTAGACCAACTAACTGGAATATGAATATTTTAAATATTTAACTTTGAAGAGTAGATAATATAATATTAGACATTGTAATCAAGTGTTCCAGTGTATTTCGGTAGATACGACTCCTGGACCCTGGACCAGGCACTGTTTACTTTCAAAACATTCTCAATTCGGTAGATGACTAATTTTTATTTTAATGTCCGCCTGGTAAATTATCATTAGACACGTAAATTTTTATTTTCTTACGGAAACGAATACTTTCGACGATTTGAAAAGTCGTGTGACGTCACTTTCATGTACATTTTATACGTAGAAATGACGTTTTAACCCCCACTTCTAAACTTTGATTCGTTTTATCTAAGTAGTTAGTTATTGTTTTATTATACGACAAAATAAAAAAATTAGTGTCTAATATTTTTTCATTACCTAACTTATGGACTAATTAGATTTTTAATTTTCATACTCTGGCATCATCCCAATTACAAAATTACTGAGGAATGTGTATTAGTACATATTAGCAGTCGATTTAACAATCTATATTTTATTTTAGTATAGCTTTAGTGAGTCAAAATTCTATCACTCGTAGCAAATGACAGGATCACAGCAGTTATTGAAGTAAACATGAAGTCGGTTAAAAAGTGTTCAAGTGTGGGGGTGCCATGCTTCGGCACAAATGGACCGGCCGTAAAACGACGTGAAACAACGCTTGCGTTGTGATTCGTCGCGTGAGTGAGTAACTGGTAACGGCTCTGACGTTCCAGGTGTCCATGGGCGGCGCCGATTGCTTACCATCAGGTGCTCCATCTAATCGTTTACTGGCTTATCCAATAAAAACAGAACATACCATTCAATGAATATGTAAATTCAATTATTATCTCAGTGCAGTGTACAATAATGTATAGTAGGTATTTGTCGGCACTCTTTACGCATGCGCGGAATGCGAGCACCGCGCGTTTTACCGCCCGCCCGCCTCGTGCGCATCTGTGCCGAGCTTTTGACATACATACATACATACATACATACATAGGACATTTACGTCCACCATTATTATAGATGCCAATGTAAAATTAATGGCATTCCTGTGACTAACAATGTTAATTCCAATTATATTTATTTTATTGTGATTTGTGAGATAATTTATATATGTACCTCCTCGGTGGCCGGCTGACTACTGATACCTAGCAGGAATTCGATCATCAATTTGTTTCTGACATACAATTAATTAGGTTTCCTTAATTTGTGTCAGTGACATTTAATCTATTAACAGCTAGTTTGGTAAGTGTCTACTTATATAAATATTCATAAAGAATGAAAAATCCGTTGAGTATTTTACCTAATTAACTTATTAAACTACTTTAATGCTTTTATCTCTAGCCAAAAAATAAGTTCTCACGGCATTCAACCGCAGCTGATTGACTCGCCAACAAGTTGATGTGATCGTATCGCCATCAATGTATCGTAAACACTACAATAACTCACACTATATTACATTGACAGCTCATTATATTCCAGTTAATAACATTATCATCACAGGCACCCGACGACAGCCGACGATAGCCGAAGACACCCGAAGTGGATGCGACATTCTTGTAGCTCGAGCAGTCGGAACTAATCTCTGAACTAATGTAATGTTTCGTTTTATGGGGAACAAATTATTGGATAAATATTAGGAGCTGGCAATATGCAGGTAATAGCCGAAGTCCCACAGTAAATTAGGACGGTACAAAGTCGTCTAGTACATCAAAGCTCTGGAATGTAATTGATACCAGATTACCATTTCAGTGCAGTAACAGGTTTTTTCTTCATTAGAATACATAAAAATCTACAAATATTTACCCTGCGAGACAATAAAAACTGGGGAAAAAATAAGGAGAGAGAAAAGAACTGCGTTATCAAACATTTAAATATTTAGAATGTATGAATGGATTGGACTGCCTCGTTGGCCGAGTGGTCGCAAGTGCGACTACCGGACAAGGAGTCTCGAGATCGATTCCCGGGTCGGGCAAAGTATTACTGGATTTTTAAAAATCTCAGTAGTAGCACGGAGTCTGGAAATGTGCCCGGTATATGGCAATAGGCACATAAATAGTGAAAAGTTGGTGTTACATTGTACAGTGGCATTTAATTTCCGATGTGCACCTCTGCCTACCCCACCGGGGATAAAAAGGCGTGATGTTATATTGAATGGATTGGTCTCCAATAAGACCTATTTCGTATTTACTTTATTTTTTCTTTATTTCTTTCTTTTAAAAACGTTGCCCCACACTAGGATTGTCTCTGTGTCGTGGGTGCCATTACAAACATACAAGTTCACATACACATGACACCCAGACCCGGAACAACAATCTCTGGATCACACAAAGAGTTGTTCCGTGCGGGAATCGAACCCACGACACGTTGCGTGGCAGCCAGTTTCCCAGCCACCGCAACAAAGCAGTCGCAGTGTAGAGTGTACCTTCTGTAGTTAGTAGCGGTGGTGGCAACATGGCGGCGCGATACAAAGACACGCACTCTGATACATTTTATTGGACACGTTTACTACAACCGTTACAGAACTACCGCTGGACATATTTTATAACTAGGTACACACTTTACAACAATTTAACATATTCAGAAAAATACTGAAAATCCGTTAATCAGTCAGTCAGTTAGTCAGTCAGTCAGTCAGTTAGTCAGTCAGTCAAACAGTCAGTCAGTCAGTCAGTCAGTCAGTCAGTCTGTCTGTCTGTCTGTCTGTCTGTCTGTCTGTCAGTCAGTCAGTCAGTCAGGCAGTCTGAACTGAATGTCTAAATGTTTAATGTAGGTACACTCAAAGAGTAATGTTTCAGTTTCCCACCTTCGTGGTCACAAATTGCAAAAGCGAAGTCCACAATGTAATGTCGGACGTTATCTCGGTGGCGCCACCTAGCGGTGTTTGTAAACACCTCGGCTACAAGGTGGAAGCGGTGCCCTGTCGAGGCGAGTGTGACAAACGAGGCACGACCATCGAGACCTACGTGGGAACCGAATACGGGACACTGCACCGATAGTGCGCGCTCTACTATACGACTGTGTATACAAAGATTTATCTGAACCGAGCAATGTTTGCCAATGTTCAGGGAAACAAACAAACTGGAGGTATTAACGTGTAGTTGAGAACAAATGACTGTGGTTTTCTTTTTGTTCTCGTGTCTTCGACCGTCAACGTGAGCCCGATTACATTTTTAAACAAAATTGACATTGAAGACAAAGAAAATTATTCACTTGAGAGTGCAGGTTGATGTTAGAACGACTATTTCATCATCTTGTGCTCATCTTTTCATTTGGAACAGTTGCTCCAGGAGTGAGGCGAACCAGAAAGAAAGGCTCGGAGTCAAAGACCAAATACTAATGCCTAACTTTTATAATTTTGTATTATTACTTTGTTAAATTAAAACTAAACAGTTATATCGACTTCGTCCGGTTAGCTTTGAACACAATATCGATCGCAATCGATACGACTCGTGCGAGCAGGATCGAGCATCAGTTATCGAGCTACTAATTACAAAGCTCATAGATAACTGCTATCAGTATCAGCGCGTGGGAGAGAGCCGCCATTCTTGTAATGCAGTCTACAATACAAGCAGAAATACTAGACAGGAAAACTATGTACTCAAATCTAAATAAGTACCTAATAAGGGTTTTTGGGATTCCACAAACGACGTTCATCATGGAGGACCTAGAAAAACCTATTAAACTTTTATTTACAAAGACGAAAATTTCTTAAAAGAAGGAAAGTAATCGGAGCTGAGATGTATTATCCTTATGGCAAACGTAACTTGGTTCCTTGGGCGCCAGGTTAAAGAGGGGCGCCGTGTGTCAAGACGCGCAAGCTGATAGAGAGAGTGATGCCAATAAAATTTAGGGGTGCCAATGAGATGCTTGTCTAAGGCGCTCTAGTGGTTCAATCTGCCTCTGTATTGGTATGATGACTTTCAAAACAGTCTCTGGCTAAAACACTAACCTCGACACATTTAGGAAGTAGCGGAAGAAAAAGATATCAAGATCATTTCCTCTGAAACTTCACGAAGGATTTTTTCACCAACCCGTCCTGGAGCGATCCTTCTACTTCATACTGTATAGTATGGTGTGTGGCGGCGCTCGGCGGCTGAGTTACGATGTCACCGGCAGTCTGGAGTAATTACCATACAACAGGTAACTGACGCCGCGTGATCTATTGCTGTCGACTGTCGCTTAATTTACGTACAACGGAGCAACTCACTTGAACCTCATTACCACTTGTGGTTAAGCCAGAGAAAACGCTTTGTGACAAAAAGCTTTACCCTCAGGACCTGAATAAATAATCTATTGACCCTCCGCAATTCGTTACTCCCCTAATGACTACAATATAAAGATCTTGGTTACTTGAATCGATTATCGTACTTCTTAGGCCATCGGATATATTACATTGGACTATAGACGATACCGTGGACCGAGTGTTCTCATATCATCCATCCAACTAATGGAAAGTCTTCACTTTAGTGTCGTTCCTATCATCAATCATCAATTGCTTTCGTCAGACAAGTACCAATGGATCAGACGTGCGTGGGCGACACCGGTGCAGCGATTAGTTGTGCGATTGTCGCGAATTATGTTCCCAGTCGGAATGTCGAGCGATTTTTGTGTCGATACCAAGTGAGCAGTTGTTACAGTTGTAGCTCTTATCTAGGTATCGATGTGTCCAACGCTGACTAATGTAGGAGCCAGTGCTGCAGTACAGTGCGTGACGAAATGTTCGACTGCAGTGTGAACCACAATATATATGATAATGTTTGGTTCTTATCTCGACAGTGCATCAGCTATTAGAGAATTGATTTGTTTGTCTCCCTCGAGACACGAGCTGCGCTGCGCTGTGTTGCGCCGAGTCACTCTGTACTGCAGTGGAGAGCAAAGTAGGCAAACGGTCGGTCCTTCGTTTAAATTAAGAAACATCGCTAGCAATCATCGTGCTTTCATTGTTTGTGTAGCTGTATAAAGTAGAATAATTGCTAAAAGCAGCTTTGTGGAGCTAGCCAGTAACCTCGCTATACTTTTCGTCGTGAACTCTAATCCTCCTGTGACATCTTTTAAACTTTTCGATCCCTCGTGGATTTTGGCCACTACTCTAGTCGCTGACGTCACTCCAAGTTGCATCATGCGACCTGTGAGGTCACTCCAAGCCTCCTGATCTAGTTCCAGTCTAGACTAGACTAGATCAATGCCCAGACATATAATTCATTAAAACCAGATTGGAATAGCGATTAGTTGCGATTAATTATTGAGGATCAAAATTTATGGCCGAATTTGTATGAGATATCGTAGTAGACTGACTAGTGACTATTATTATTTGTTTAATGTCAGGGAAGCATGAAATGGCAAGCTTAATTAATTAAAATTCGAAATATTTATGTATGAACACGAAATCTGGCAATTAGTTTTCGGCAATAGTTAGGCTCGCCCAGACGTGGTAATCGTCCTCCTTCGTTAAATAAAATAGAGCAAGTAACGATAACTTAAAGCTACAAACCTAATTTCATGTATAAATGAGACTGTCCGTACTTAGTGGTCACACACAGTACGAGTGGTACGACGCACCTCAATGTGGGACACCGAAGTACAGACAATGGGCTATTACTTACACCACATATGGACTTACACCATCTTGAGTAGAAACTTATTGAACTTTATTTGTTTTTAGTGAAAATTTAAGTAAGATGTAGCTTGTAGGTAACTTTAGTTCAAGGACATGACAATGGAATATGAATTTATGGAAAACAAAAATTTGAATTCCAACGAGACCGAATGTCTATATCGCGCTCTCTAACATCCCTCGTATGCAAGGCTGACCAAGACCAACCATACAACTAGCAATGTTAATGAGGAGCTCGACTTCATATGCAAATGTAACGTTCCAATTTTACCTTATTGATGTAAAAGTCAATAAAATTGTAATGAAGCTCGTCTAATCAGAGAACCGAACGTCGTTTAATGCTCTGTTAATAGCTTCGAATGAAGGTTTTATTACAAACTAATGTTGACTTATATGAATGCGGCATACAATGTTGCAAACAGTGCAGTATTTCAGATACATCAAGAGCCGTATTGTATCTAAGGCCAACTAGGCAAGTGCCGGGCGTCACGTTACAGAGGGGCGGGGGAGGTTGAGAGAATTAAATCTAATTTTGATTTTGACGTAAGTTTTCTCCGAAATTTGTCCAAATTCTGTCCTTAGCCAAATTGACTGTCAGTTGACAAGTTATTGCTCTGGTCAGAATGGTCAAAGATTTGTATCATACTGTACCATGCGAAGTGACACAGTGCTCTATTCACACGCCACACGGCAGTACGTTACATTCGTCCATCAAATTGCTTCGAAAAACAAGCCCTGCTAAATCTGTGACCGCTAATTAAAATATTTTCCTCGCGACATTACTTCTAATTAGACCCAATAAGGAAAGCTAACCACATTCAGTTAGCCCAGTAATTATATCGACGCGACGGCGACGTGCGCATGCGTGAACACAACCATACTCCCGGTACCACGACCGAACTGAGTAGGCAGTGGTATAAAGATCTTTGCGAGTGTTTACAGGACCTACTTTCAAATATAATGATTGACTCACTGTGTAAACTGTCACTATAACATCTAATTCTCATGTATTCGTTTGTTTGTCATTCGCTCCTCCCATTATGTCGCGCCACACGCCCACCTTCTCCTACTGCGTCGCCTGCGACTGTGGCTCCGAGTTCCATTAGTAACATAACATAACATCACGCCTTTTATCCCCGAAGGGGTAGGCAGAGGTGCACACAGAAGTAACACCCACTTTTCACTATTTATGTTATGAGTCCCATGTAATAGGGGGTGAACCTATTGCCATATACCGGGCACATTTCCAGACTCCGTGCTACTACTGAGATTTTTTTAAAAACCCAGTAATACTTTGCCCGACCCGGGAATCGAACCCGAGACCCCTTGCCCGGCAGCCGCACTTGCGACCACTCGGCCAACGAGGCAGTCGTTGGCCGAGTGGCCGATTCCATTAGTAATCATTTATTTATTCTCGATTTCACTCACTGTCTGCCAATCAATGTTACTTTCCCACACAGACGGACATCTCTCAGGCCGTACACTACTCCACATTGCTGATACATTAATCAATTGCACACTCACGCTAATCAAATCTTTATTATAGTGCAGTAGAGGTGCATTTCGCTTGAATAGATTTAGCGAGTGTGTGCGGGTGTGTGGCAGGTCGTCTGTTTCATTAATACGTCGTCGGTAATACGCGGCGGCAATTAACGCGTTGGCGCGACATCGGCCGCTAATTCCCGGCGCGGAGCTGCGCGCGGAGCTGCGCGCGGAGCTGCGCGCGGCGCCCACGCGGTCTCGAACAATACCTTATTAATCACGCGCACAAATACACTGCGCCGTGATAATTTGTAGCGCACAATACATACACTTTGATGGAAAACGTGTTAATTCCTCGGATTGCTTTGAAAGTGAAATGTTACGGTGACTGCAATTAACAGCGAGCGACAAACAACATTAATTACAGAGTTTGACAGGTACATGTGAACACTGGACACGGCGCATGGTCTCACTGCATAGCGACACATTGTCGAAACTAAATATAAAACCATCATACATGTCATGGTCATGAGCAAGGGATATTGCCGTGGAAAAATGTAGCAGACATTCCATAGTAAGTAGTCTGGCAACAAATCATCGATTATATTGTCATTATGCAGGAGCTACTTTAATAAATAATTGCGTTGACAATCCGCGAGCCTATCATCACAGTGCGCGTGCGCTGTGTTTAGTTAACGTCACGCTCAGGTTGACACGGCGGCAGACATGATGATGACAGGAAACGTGTTTATTTGTTTGCAATTCTGTTGATAATAATTGCTACTGCCGCGTCACTGCGGAGACACGGTCCGCGGAGCTCAGTCTAACATTGTATACTGGACAATGTGCGGGGTTGTGCCGATTTAGCAGAGAAATTGGTTGCCTTAACGTGCAACGAATTACTGCAGTAATGAAATATAGTTCATTGTATTAACTGTAAGTATACAGACGAGTATAATGCTCTATATACGTGGCGGATGTCATGGTTCAAACAGGTTCTACGCTTTTTATAAAGAATTTTGCAGGTCATACATTGTGACCAAATATTTCATCCATCGCTTTCGGCTTTAATGATCCACCAATCAGTTTTGTATTCCATCAGAACTACGTCATCTACTCCTCTCTAGGATTACCTTGTCCTGGGTCCCTTACATCATCGTGATGTTCCTCTACCGTATGCTGATGGTAGTGTTGCTGTGTTGCAGGCTGGCGGTGTGCGGTGGGTCGCTGGGCGCGGCGCTAGTGTGCGCGCGGGCGCCGGGACTGACGGAGCGACAGCGCGCCATGTGTCGCCAGTCACCTGCTGCTGTCGCCGCCATCGGAGACGGACTCAGGTAAGACCTTCCACATACACATATGATGAAGACAAGAAAACACTCACTAGAAGATTCAGTACAATCAATTTATTTCACCACCAAATTTTGTATCTTGTGATCTTGTTGAAGCTTTCGATACTTATGATCAATCAGATTTTGATGAATTACTTCATGTATAGCTTTCATGTTTCTAAAATTGCTCTAATATTATGCTTAAATAATATTGGGCATTACGTGATGACGATCTACTCACGCAGTAGTTACTATAAACTACAAGAATATAATATTACCACTTTTTGTTAAAGTATGGGTCTGCCACAGGGCTCTTAATTAGGTCATGTTAATTTTTCATGTCCAATTAATTATTATTTTAATTTTATTGATATTTTAATTGAAATTTTAGCATAATTGTACAAATAATACAATATCGTTAAGAAATGTAATAAATCTCTAATTCACTTGGCATCAATTAAGGATATAATTTACAGTTATTCGCAGGCAGAAACAAGACCCCGCTAATAGTGAGGTAGCATCGAGATTACAGTGTACGATAAAATTACTGACAATTTATTGGCCACTTACTCGATTAATCAGAAATTAGCCGCGATCATGTAACCTATCATCACGACGGTTATTTCCTGAAAAGGGGTAGGCAGAGGATAGGCAGGTACCATTTATACTTTTGTTTTCACCGAATAATAAATTTGCGAGGAGCCGTAGTCGAGGGCAAGGATTTTCACGACGATAATAATAGATAGTTAATACTAATTAACGCTTGCGCTACTCAATGTAGGGAACTACACAGTCTATTTAGAGCAAAAGCTCGATCACTTGTGTGCAACATGAAAGATATCGCGATGTAGTGCATGATGTATGTGCAGTGCAGAGGTATGTAGTTCGTATCTCGGCTGTGGCACCGTTACTACTGCAGCCGGTACTCATCAATTATCCTGCCTCGTATAGAGCTACCGGCATTGACTGGACATGTAGATCTGGGAACGTCTGCAATCCTTGTCGAATAAATTTACTCTTCGGTTCATGAGTGACGGACAGACAGCATATAAATGTTTATAGAAAGGTTGAAGGCTGTTTTTTTAGCTCTACACAATTTTTTTATTTGTTTGGCTTTAGTCTTGAAAATCTTATTATAAGCACCCTGTTTTCGCCTTTTGAAACGAGCGTCTAGCTTCAATTCATTTTTTTCAAAAGTGCCTAATTAAAGATTAATTAAAATAAATGCGTTGACTTTGACTTCGCCGGTAGTCTGCGAAACTTCGTAAGTAAATCCGTGACAATCTATGTCTCATACTTATTCTAACACATACATATTTACATTACTCATTCGTAGTGGAACTTAGCATAACAAGATGGGAATTCCATCAGTATTTAGGTTACTGGTACATTCAATACGGACTTTGAACTCGATAAGGATGCTGTCTCTGTACTACTTCATTATATTTTGCTTCAGTATTTTAGTCTGTGGCTCTCTGATTTAAGGACTTATTTATTTATCGAAACCGTTCACATTAAAGGGAATACCAGGATCGCATGTAATGTTAAGATGTAGTGTGTAATGAGTACAATGTCTCAATGTATTGTGTCGGGTGCAGAATGGCGTACGCGGAGTGTCGGCTGCAGCTGGCGGGGCGGCGGTGGAACTGCTCGGGCGTCGGGGACGGACACCACTTCGGACATGTCATGCCCATGGGTGAGACACCATCTCATATCTTTTAGCCTTTATACAAACTACCTTCATGTACCTACCCCTTCGAGCATACTAGGCTTGATATTATTGTATGTTATGTCATATTATTTTTTGCCATAAATTCTGATGCTATGACCCCATTTCACCTATACCCAGACCCGGAACATTTGTAGATATCAAAAGAATAGTATCCAATCAAACCCGTAACATCATGCAACCAAAATGCTAGGATTCTAACCGTTACTAAAATTGTTTTTCTATGATGTTCGGATAAATAAAAAAGTTGCGACGTAAACTGGACCACCCAAGCAGTTCCTAGAAATCATTACACCTAGTTAGGTTCGTGTTAACGATAACTTGCGAACTGACAATAAAGCGAGGATCGGATCTAGGACAAACCAGTTCTATGTGTAGCGCCGGCAGTGCGAGGAGAGAACGGTGACGTCATCCATCCATATCATCTTATTTCTTGTAGTATCCTACTGACCTGAGTAAACCAGATCGTTCCGTCCAAAACATCCGTAAAAAGACACAAACTCTACAAAATAATCATGGCTTCTGATCCCTCACATTATGAACAGAGGGTGGGGCCACTGATGTTCCGGTATTCGAAAAGTCAACTAATATAAAAATAAAAATGTATCACATCTTCTTTACAAAGGTAAGGAGGATGGTTGACACTTCAGGTGATCGAAGGGCTGGCTACTACCTTGGGCAAAGGTTAAGCATTGCCATTCAACGTAGCACTGCTGCCAGTCTTTTGGGTACCCTACCTCACGGTAGCGATGAGGAACATTTTTTTTTGATGCCCTAAACTAACACTGATTAATTATTATTTAAGGTGTAAATATTTTAGTTTTTAGTTATTTATATTTTAAGTTTTATATATATATTTATTTAATTTAAATTCTTATCAATAAAGACACAATTAACTTTTAAAAAAACTAAAATTCAAAACAGCAAACTTAATTAAAAAATAAATTAACCTCTTTGTTTCTACAAACGGAACTGAATCGGCAAATCCGTAGTCATCCATTCACTGCCCCAATCGTATACCTCTAATCCTATCAGCTGTATGTATCTGATCAGATATCGAACACAACAATACGTTTGTCTGAACTCACAACACAATTTATTGCTATTACTAATAATACTACTCACTACAGAATTTGTATTCAGTGTACAAGTAATTATACAATCATAAACAATATTTATGTTCGACATCCAACAGATCTGTGGCCACCATAGACAATAGATAAGTTTAATCTTTGACCTATCTGCACAGCTGTATCTATGCATGTTCTGTGCACGCTACACTATACAACACTAATAATAAGTAAACCACTCGATTAATGATCAAGATCAATACACGATTACATACAATTCATACTTAGTACAGACACCAGCACGTAAAGCTACACTAAATTACATTAATAGATTTTCAACTTTATTAATGAAACATTAAAAAAATAATTATATTATTATATATTGATTCACTCTGTTTGATTTAACTCGATGAGCTGCCATCAGTAGTACACGAGTATAAAGCCGCAGGTACCAGGGCAGCAGCAACAGTTTGAAGTGTATCTTATAATCTCAACGTGCGACGTATTAGCTTACACTTGATGAATAGTTTCCCGCGAACACTCGTCCATTAATCACCGCGTCTCATTATAAATACTAGGCTAGCTCACTGATTGCATTTTATTACATGGATTTATTAAATTGTGTATGTAATAATATTAAATTGTGATGTGTATAATATCGGGCACAAATTAAATAATACCAGGACCAATACAGTCAGAACTTCTTGGTAGATTTCTGAAAACAGTGGCAAGTACGTAAGTACCGACTTATACTGGGGTCGAGGACTGCTGAAAAGTTGTGTAACATAATTTATCTTTAGTTACATTCATTAGCTGCCTGCCGGGCAAGGGGTCTCGGGTTCGATTCCCGGGTCGGGCAAATTATACTGGGATTTTAAAAAAATCTCAGTAGTAGCACCGAGTCTGGAATTGTGCCCGGTATATGGCAATAGACTCACCCCTATTACATGGGAATGGGACTCATAACATAAATAGTGAAAAGTGGGTGTTAAATTATACAGTGGCATTAAGTGCCGTAATGTGCACCTCTGCCTACACCTTCACGGATAAAAGGCGTGATGTTATGTTATGTTACATTCATTAGTCATAACAATCTAAGTATTATAATTTTAAATATTCTCTTGAACCTTCATGGATCTCGGTCCATAAGTTGTACGTGGCACGAGTATTTAAATGTGCTGAAGTCAATAATTCCAATCGTTGGCACATCCCATGCTCAGAGGGTGACATCGTGCAGCGCTCCTCCCAGGTATGTGGTCCTAGTCCGCTGAAAGTCGTGAGGTAACTATGGTAGATAAATTGTTAAAATTGTTTATCTTACACTGACAAACAACAATTATTATACAGCTTGGAATATTTTGTATCGGGTACCTGATAGACCCAGCGCCACCAATGACGTCAGTATATTGTCACTGTAGACAATCGTGCGAACCAATGCAGAGCAGGATTAAATAGACACGTGAGCAATGAGACGTCACTACTTTTTGTCAGTAACTAATCGCAGCATTATTGTACGTAATGGTGGCCTTTGTCTGGCTCGCGTCTGGCCGCGGCTGGCGGCGGCTGGCGGCGGCTGGCCAGGCCATAGTCTGGCCACGTCTGGCGCATGAATATTCATGCAGTAATTGGCCGCCACCAAACAATCATATTTATATCGAAACCGCTCGCGATCGCTATCTTGAAATATTGCCGTTTAAACGTCCAAAGTTTCAAACGTGAGATAACGAGCGAATTGATTTACAACGAACTATGCTAATGAGCACAGCGCCACCGCGCGGGTTTGTCCGGGAAACTAATTGATTTTATTGCCACACAATGTGTGCCTTGTAAACGCTACTACCTAAACCTATACACTACTGGTACACACACAGACAGACGGAGCCGCCGAGGTTTATTAACAAGGATTAATTCGTCATAGCTACTCGTCGTCTTAGAGATTTCAATAAGTTAATTGGATGTAATAAATTAGTTTACAACGTGAACGTATAAATATTGATAGTTGAGTTATTTACGACGGACGCACCTTCATACTGCTGTATATTAATAACATATTCAATATTAATCAAACTCAATGTTTCACTAATCAATCAGTAGACGACGTGACCGGAATATTGCGTGTTACCACCGCAAATATATCCAAGTACATAACTATCTACTGCAGATCTCGGACCATTTAGAAGGCGCCAATACTGAAAGTTTAAAGCTCGATTATCTAAATAGGTTCCCAAGAAATTACACCAAATTGACAGCGATACTACTCCAATGGAGAGGAGTAATCCTGGAGACAAGAAATACAGAATAAAATCATTCATTTTGAAGTCTAGCAGCCGAACATACACAATAAGTTCAGATTAACAACAACTTTAGCTGCAGCTGCAGCCCTCTGCGCCCATGTTCGCAGCCACTGCACCAATTAAATGTCAATAAAACTTCAACGAAATTATTGAATGTCAAATAAAAGTGTCAATTCCCGGTCGCACACACCCACGGTGACGGGAGATTTATGCCCGACGAATAATTGAGCCACGACGCTCCACTGCATAACGAGGCGCCTTCACACCGCACGACACGACAACGTGACGACTCGGCCTGTCACAGAGTGGGACGAACTTTATTGGTCTTAAGTTGGTCGCCAATTAGGACGAGCGTAATGAGGCTGCTCGTTACGTGCGCAGCCGGCCGTGACGTATAAAGACAAAACTCCGCTGTGATACCGGAGTTACCAATAAAACTAACTTGACTTTGATGTTATACATTCAATCTTGCAACGTCACACTTACAAGGAGTTTGACACGTATCTATTACAGCATCGCACAAATTTAAACCTATTGTTTAGCATTGCTTACAGCCCAATGAAGGAGATCACACGGCGAATGGTCAGTGGAGTGCTCGACTGCATCTGAGACATTATCGTCTTCATGCAAAGTATGGCCAGCACCGCTCTTCATGTATCGTGAAGTATAAACGTCATTACTATCGATGACAGCTCGTGTTGTTTGTCTGGCCGTCACCGCCGCCGTCAATTAACTCCGCGAGTTTACTTTTACACACAGCCGTAATTGCACCGCACTGTACACACTCTACGATACCTGATGTGCAACACATAGGGACACTGATACTCACTGTGACTATTGTGTACCAGAATCAGACTTATTCTTCAGATAAGTATAAAGAGCATCTTGATCACACCATTCCTGATCATTTATGGATATAATAAACCTCAATCAACGTCACTCGAGCTTTAGATCTTCGCGTCCAACCACAGCGGACCATTTTGCAAATGTCTTTACTCTTTGGCTAAAGGGGGCCGATACTAAATTGTACCCATACACTGCAAAACACGATATAATGAATGAAAATGAATTCATTCAGATTACAGAGCATCAGATACACAATGCACTGTACAGACTACACCTAGCGCATCCAATGCTTGCACTCTCCTGCGACAGGCAGACAGATTGTTATCTGTATTCAATACAATCACATCTCCGATGTTGATTGACGCTGCTTCTGTAGCAATATTTATTATATTAATGAGGAATATGTCAGTACTTACACCCTCACATCTGGTTCATGGCGAGCTATTTGTCAGCTATGTGCAAGTCATCTGAACTCAGCCGACGAAGACGTGAGTTATATTAGTGTATTGAAGGAAATCGCATATTACATTGTGAACACTTTTCAATAGGACTTTCTCATTGGAAGAAATTAATATATGGCAATGTAGTAGATGACATTAAATTAATTCAATATTTGCGCTCAACCGGAGCTCTGTCGTGGGAAAAGATAGAATCAAGATCAAAAGAACTGTGTTTGTAACATGTACCGTTACTCAGCAATGGTGGACAGCGACAGGTTGTAATCAAGCAGTAATCAGACGTACATTAGTAATGAACCACTGTTTACTGGCAGCTGAACGTACAATCAGTGCCAGTGGCCCCCGGCTCAGTGACCACTGGTGGAGTACTGTAATGTGCTGCTACTGACTACTGAGTACTGGTCTGATTGGCGATTACTCTTATAGGACGGAAGTTGAGCTAATTGTTTGTTATTATTTGCATCTGCAGTTGCCAGTAAGTAGTTGTAATGTTGCTGTAGCGAATTCACAGATGTCATAGAAGTCATTAGTTAGTATTAGTTCCTCTCTTGTTTATTAAATAGATTCTTATACTCCACGGAGACAGCACACTGTCAGAGTCACACGCGTGTGACGTCACAACGCATACAGCAGAGATAAGCCAACCATGAAGCGACACAGTACGACACCTGCTCCATAGATACACCACTATTTATACGTCCCCGACAATGAAGACATTAGCGTCGAACCCAAACTAACCGGTGATAATAAACATATAAACAATCGAATAGTATTGTATATGTATTGTGTGTAGAGAACGGAAATCAATCCAGAAATAAACCAACTCCAGCCATTAGTGAGTCGATATTTCAACATCAGACGCGAGACGGAGCGATTATTTGTTTGTGTCGAAGTACGAGTAGACAGCACTACAACCGCAGAACAATCTACACAATACTTAATTACTGTTTCATTTATCGCCTCGGTGGTGAACCACATGGAAAACTTTAAGACAAAATCAGCTGATTACGTCACAAGTTCTACATTGTACAAGCAAAGCGCTCATCCTGTTGGTAAGTAGTGCATTAGGCACTGTTCCCTACACCACTACCACTCGACTTACTTGAACTGCTCGGTGTGCCTAATGGTGACCAGTATGAGAGTATGAGAGAACGCTGACCAAAGGAGTTCCATCGTCTGCTTGGTATTGTAACAGTTGAGGAAAATCTTAGATTATAAATAAACACTAACTGATATAGGTAATTAAAGATGTCTAAACTCTAAACCGTCAGAATCATCAGCCCGTTCGTATAACCGGGACACTGGGTCATACTCAGTGAGTAGGTGACCGTGACAACGGATATTACCGGGATATCCGTTTTACAGTTTTATGTTCATTCTGTCTTAAAATTAATACGCTATCTGAAATATAATTATTACTTTCCTATATTTATGTTCTGATCACATCGTTGCCGTAGTCGTTGAGTACAGCTGTCGTAATATTTCGACCCACCAGTTTCCCGGGCCGGGCAGCCTGCACGGCTCATACTGCGAGGTGTTTAGTATGCAGCGGCTATCAGTGCATTTGCTGCGTGTCACGGCTCAGCATAACTTAGCGGCTGACGTCTGACGTTGCCGATACCTGCGACTGACGTCTGACGTGACGTGGCGTGTCGTGTCGTCCCCAGTGACACGCACACTGACGTTTAAACAATATTTTAACTTATATAAAATATGGTTTTAAAAAACGGGTTTTTCAGTATCGCATCTTAAGCTCATATCATTAATCATAATGATATTGCAATGATAATCGTCTTCTCCATAGTTCAGTAGTCCCACCCAACTTCACCATATTAGTATTAGGTATATTGTATAATTCTAAGTACTGATTGACTTGAATAGTTTCGACTCCCAATCAAACACCATTTAGCAATCATTCGGTATTATTGCTTCAGTAATTGCTGACCTCTGATACATAGTATACATACAATAATATTTGACATACGTTCGTATTTGAAAGCATGGAGTATATAAGTTAGAAGTACCATCACACGGAAATTATACGTGTTCATTGAATTACAATAAATAAGTCAGAGTACTGTGGATACTGTAATAGCGTAAATGCTTTATTTACAACCAATTACATTAACTTCTACACTATAGGCACTATAATACATAAACTAAGAAATTCCCAGTACCGCTTCTTTAACCCTTTTGCTTTAAAGGCACCTCCTGTTTTAACACTGACGGAGCCTGACGGATACTTTCATCCACAGAGAGTACTCCTTGGTTCTACCTCTATAATCCATGTACCCGAGTGTGGACCGTGCGTGTCGCTAATATATGCAGCGCTAACATTTGGCTCGCAGCGTCTCACCACCAGTCAGTCAGCATCAGCACTCGACGCTCGACACATTTGCTCAATCATTCGATAGACAGGCGCCATTCATGGAAACTGCGTTTATACGACAGGGCCGGACTCACATTTGGCAATTTGCAAAAATATGATTAAGCACTCATTACTAATAGATTAGATAGTTGGTGATACAAATTGCGCACTCAATGGCCATGATGTACCTACATACGTACTTTACTTGGTTACTTGGTAATCTAATGAAATATTATGTTGTTACAGCTACAAAAGAGGCAGCGTTTACATATGCGATCACGTCGGCGGGTGTGACGCATGCGCTGAGCGCGGCGTGTGCGCGGGGAGACCTGCCGGCCTGCCAGTGCACCTCCAACCGGTGAGTCCCTCAAGTTTTATATTGTGTTTCAGTGCTCGTTACTTGATCGCTACTTACTACTGCAATGCTCTGTTGCTTGCGGGACTAGTATAAAACAAGGGGTGAGTTGTCTTGTGGCACGCTCCATGTAAACTTGTGATAACATCTAGCTTGTTGTATTACCAGACGGCGTGGTACGTCAACGTCGGAGCAGTTCGAGTGGGGCGGCTGCGGCGAGGGCGCGTACGGCGCGCGACTGGCGCGGCGCTTCCTGGACGCGCGCGAGCTCGAGCGGGACGCGCGCGCTCTCATGAACCTCCACAACAACCGCGTCGGCAGGAAGGTGAGCCAGGTACACGCACACTATCAACTGCTTCGTGCCACCGCCTCCACGGTACTCTACTAGTGCTCTGCATGACTCCGCTTCGTTGCTTGCTGATATATAAGCTTGAGTAAAACTTTCAAATCTAATTAATGTTAATGTAGGAATATTAAATAGATAATAATACTCCGTCATGCAGCTTCCGCGTCATTTCATAGACATATTCATTAGTTAGCAGCCATTTAAGTGGTAAATAACGTAATTTTACGTAATCAGTAATAATATGAAGTGGGCAGTGACTGCGGCCGGCCAGGGCCGCACTAATGACCACGTTAACTAACAAGCTGCAACCTGTCGGAATGTGAAAGTGCACGTCACTATAAACATTACGGCGCCACTCCCGCGTACCTGTGAAAAATTCAGCAGTCACCCGGCACCGCCCACTGCGTGTACTCATTAATGTCAGGAGACAGTTAAGATATTAACAGCAACGAGGATGCGAATTGTTTATTGCTGCCTTTTTACTTACTGGGAAACTTTCTGATTGCTCACTATTTATACAGATTCTTGAAATGAAGTGTCCAAGTGTATAATGAACCACAGCGCGGTCCACACAGCAGCTGTTTATCTCACTGATGTTGCGAGTGAAGCGATTGCGATCGGTTCCAGACAAGTGTGCGTGCAAGATGTAGCGGAAAATAGATAACTGTCGGGTAGCAGGCAGGTTGCCTCAAAGCTCACATCATTACACGCAAACCGTCTCTTTATCTGTCCATCTAATGGTCAGCAAAAGAAGAAATCGATCAGGTTCGTGCGGCCGCCGGCGACTAGTGTGTGCCGGCCGACACTACACCCGTCATTACTGCTAGGGTATCAGTAGATAAGTCCGGCTCATGCACGAGTGTGCCACAATTACGCATTGTACGGAATGACCGGGTGCACCGCGCAGTGCATCACCCGCGGCAGTAGCGGCCTTGCGCCTCGTCTACTGACACACGAACCTTTAACTCGTCGAGTACCGGTTTTGTAGACACAATTATAGAACAATAGGTTGCGGTCACCGGTGACCGCTTGGTGTTTGACAGTTTAATAGTAAATTATTAGATATTCTATAATATCTACAGTCAACATCAATAAGTGCACAAAATGTGTAATTTTTTTTAAACCACATTTCAAGTTCAACAGATTCAACATTAAAAAGCACATAACAAAGTTAAATATGAACATTAATAGCATAATGTAAAATTATTCAAGAAAGCTCCCAGTAGTTGCGTGTACCCAGCCATTAAGTACAAGTGATGTGTAGTGTCACAGACGCAGGCAGCGTGAAGTATCAAGTCAGAGTCAGGTACAATTACCTCCTGCTGTATGTTGCTGGAATGCGTTTCACTGATTGCACTCATTTGTCGGACGCGGACCAGTTAAACATAATGACATGCGTAACAATACCTCGGAGCGCAGCATTCCCACAGAACTAGTAATTGTATCGCATAAACGTGAAGGTGGACGACTGGACGACTCATTACGAGGCTCGCAATCACACGCCACCGTGCAATCATACGAGTATTACCGTGTTTACGACGCGCGTCTTGTTTCTCTTTTGGTAGTCCTCGCAGTGGGACGAGACGCGGCCAATCTGTATAATGTGCATCCTTCGCTAATGCAGCCGTTATTAAAGTAATGCATGTTCGCTTGTTCACGGTTTATGGTTATTGATTTTGTGTAAATAACTTTACTATTATCGCAGTTGTAGGTACCTATAACGTGCCATGTCATAGACGAGTGTGGGAATCTTTATGACGGCGCCTTGCTCGACCGCTTTATTATATAGATTTTCTTATTTACTATCTATAATTAATACACACTTCTTGTAATTTGATTACTTATTTTATTATAATCCATCTTCGTTTATTTTGTCCTTTACATATATTTTTGAATCAAGAAAAAAATTATCGTGAAAATGTGCAGTGTCGCCACACACACACACTCATGTTTATTGTCACCCATAACATGTCGTTCGACACGTGTCGTATATTGTGTAATATATATATTGTCAGTCGTCTGCGTAATCTATCTGAAATAATGAGTGAGATATTATCAAGAAGTTTGAAGTTTGTCGTGATTGCCTCACAGCAGTGCACCGCCGAGTGCGACCCTGTGCGCCTGTTGTGAGGAGGCATCGCTAAATGTTAAGTAAAATGCCAAATAAATTGTTATAACAAATTATTATCGTCGAATGTTTTGAAATAGTAAAAACAAAATTAATCATTTATAAGCAAAACGGTCAGTAGAGTAGAGTAAAGAGTTTACTTATTTGTGTGAGGATTTGGCATAACTTGCATTATGGCAAACTCAAGTGATTGCGTGTGCATTGCAGATGGCGTGTTCTATAGTAGAGACCGCGTCTAGGCAAACGTATTGTAGGGTACTCTTCAACTAGGTAGAGTAACAATATCTGCAAAATGACTTCCATCGGCTGGATACGGTGAGCTGGAGATCGAGATCAGTGACGTGGCATGCTAATGAATGTTCGGTAACGGACGAAGACGGGATGATGAGAGAATAATCGTTCTAGTATTTTAGGCTTTGATACCGTGGTCTTAGGTGTTTAACATTGTATATTATTGCCTGTGTGTATTGGTGCAGATAGTGAAAGACCTGGTGCGCCGCGAGTGCAAGTGTCACGGCGTGTCGGGCTCGTGTGCGGTGCGCACGTGTTGGCGCGCGCTGCCGCAGTTCCGCGCCGCGGCGGCCGCGCTGCGCGACCGCTACGACCGCGCCAAGCTCGTCGCGCCGCGCCCGCGATCTGCGCGGCAACTACCGCCGCATCACACGCACCTCGTGCTCGTGCGGAGGTCTGACTCTTAGTTACTTTCATTACAACAAAGTTTTAGATCACAATGTTTCAAAAAAGTAAAGAAGATTAAAAGTAAATAGTTTAACATTTGTACGGTACAGACAGAAGCAGAACCCGGGCGTGGTGCGGGTGCCGCGCAAGTCGGACCTCGTGTTCCTGGAGCCGTCGCCCTCGTACTGCGAGCGAGACGACGCGGTGGGGTCATTCGGGACACACTCGCGAGTCTGCAACAGAACCTCCAAAGGTAACTGCAGGATTAATGTGTCTAGTATTCAATAAGCCATTGGTACTTTCTTATCTATGGTAGTAGATATTTTTTTTTTTTAAGGGGGGAAAATCATCGAATTACTGCTCCCGCCTGGGTGAGGCGGAAGGGAGTGTCAGACTCTTACTGACTAAAAACCACCCCGTTCCTTCTCCTGCACGTCGAGCCGGAGCCCCGGTTACCCGTTAGGTTCTCCGCGACTCCGAATCGGCATCGGCCCTATTGGGCCCCATCTGTGGTGGTCTGATGGCTCTTTGAGGCGCGCGCGGAACGCGACGCGCCGTACGCTCGGGTCTGTTTCTGGTCGGACGGGGAGCCACCCATGCTCGCCGTCCGCAGGCCCGCGCTTACGGTGGCCGGAGATCGTCTCGCGATCCCCGACGCCCGGTGTGTCCTTCGCGATGGCTGGGTTGCGAGGACGCGTCCCGCCTCCTCCTTAGCTAGCATGACTGCTTCGCAAAAGGAGGAGACGGCATCCCAGTCCCCCTCGCTCCGCATCATGGCCTGCACTAGGCCCGGACGCGAGAGGTCGCCATCGCCGATCACTTCCCTGAGGGCCCGGCGGTGCTCAGCCGACGCAGGACATTCTCCCACCGTGTGTTCCACCGTGTCCTCAGGGCCCCCCCTCGCAGTGATGACACCCGGGCGTTTCCTCCCGCCCCATCAGACACAGGTACCTCCCGAAACTTCCATGTCCGGTGAGGACCTGCGTCAGGCGGTAGGTGAGGACGCCGTAGCGTCTCTCAAGCCACTCCTCAAAGAGGGGACTTACCGCTGCAATGGCAGCGAGCCCAATGGTAGTAGATATGGCCGTTTTGTATCCTTCCTCAAAGTCTTTATGTCTAGAAAAAACCACGGAGAGAAATATTTCGTTCTTCTTTTTTTAATGATTATTATGCGTTTTGGGATTGTAACCCACTAGCAATCATGTGATTTTATTGTTTCAGGAGGTGCAAGGTTTAGAAATGTGTGGTATATATTTTATTGCAAACTCGTCGTAATTGCCTGTGTGTGGCGTGTTGCAGGCGACGACGGGTGCGAGTCGCTGTGTTGCGGGCGCGGGTACAGCACGGCGCGGCGCGTGCTGGAGTCCAAGTGTCGCTGTCGCTTCCACTGGTGCTGCCGCGTCACCTGCGACACGTGCGTCGCGCGCACCGAGACACACGTCTGCAACTGACTATTGACTAAGTATTTATACACGCCACGAGATTGTGAATATTTGTGATAACGACATAATAATAGATTGTAAGAATAAAATTAGATATTGTTTTATCAAATAAGTCAGTGTGAATGAACTTGCCTTGTATTGTACAGCTGTCGATGTAAATGTATGTAAGTGTAGCAGGGCGCGGCGGCCGACGACTCTTCACGTAACATTACTCGTAACTTGTAACCACCGACACTCACTCACATTCCCGTCGCCCGCGCCGTGCATTGTCTGTCGAAAATATATCATTATGTTACTTATTGGTCGATATTTATATTTCTAGTGTCGGAACAACTGCCTAATTAGATGGTCTAACGAGCCCCAATTATTACCCCAGAAGAAAAGAAAAATGTTCACTCTCTACTTGGTTTAAAGTCCCCGAAGCAGGCGCTTGAGCCAAGTGCGGCCCTGTTTATCTGTTTGATCTGTTTCAATAGAAATGGATGCAAAATGTTTGTACAACTCCACCAAGTGTCGAATGGCTTCACACAATTGATGTTTTTTGTTATTGTGTGAAATAAACCTTATGTTGATAAATACTACTTATACTTAACATATTCCGTCTGTCAATGAGTATCAAGTATCGACCTGTACACTAGCACCAATCTCTAACCGATTGTATACTTGTATAGAACTCACTGTTTCCGACTAGTACCTAACTGATTTCGCTTCAATGATGCGTTGTAAATAATTTTATTAATAGTTAATAATTATGTGACATTCATTTTATTGTACAATTTAATACAAAATCCGTCTGCAACAATTGATAGAATTTTTCGAGCAATTTATGTCTTATAGATGATTTAGACACTCGTAGGGCAACGTGTGCTGCCTGCCTTATGTTAGGCCGCAACTAAATAGTTCTTTTTATAATTTTATGTAAATGCTTATTTATTAACTGATTATTATTTCTCTAAATAAAAATAAATACTGCAATATCACTTACTGTGCAAAGGATTGTTCACTATCATTGTGTTAAACTCTATGAGTTGTTGTATTGCACCGACACCATGGTGCGTGTAGTGTGGCGCGCTACAAGAGAGCTTAATTCGATTTATTATCGATTCAATCGCTTTAACGTTAGAGACGAGACGGCGACTGTACAAGAGTGCAAGTACTGCACAAACCGTAGATAACGTTAAGGAGATCGAATTACTGAGCAACTCGCACTACACGCTCTAAAAGTCTAGAGGAAAAGTTTAACTTATTAATTGACGACAGTGCCGCGAGGCGACCACTGCCGCGCGCCGAATAAACCTCTACCACGAACTCTGTCTTGTTATTTATACTCAAACACCTGTACACTGTCTCCCATTGCCCTGTCAGAAATGTATCCAGTGATCCACATTTACAGCGAAGCAGTCAGTTGGGCGAGCAAATTTAGAGTAGGTACCTAAATCATAACATAGATAACATTACATTACGCCTTTTATCCCCGAAGGCGTAGGCAGCGGTGTACATTATGGCACTGTACAATCAAATGTAACACCCACTTTTAACTATTTATGTTATGAGTCCCATGTTATAGGGGGTGCGCCTATTGCCATATACCGGTGTAGTGTCCCCTCTATTATCATAATCTTTGTATCCTAATAGTGTATAAATTAATTATATTTCATTAATAAAACACAGTATATTCTCAGCAGTCATTCGTTTCACTTCGTTCCCTTACGCCTACCGTACATGGCGACCCTGCCAAAAGAAGGTGTCATACGAGTGTCGCGTATGTGATACCTATCGCGCAGAAGTCTGAACTGTTTTGGTATAAGAATGTAAAACAATAAGTGAACTTTAGTTGTTACCAAGATGAACAATTTAGACTCAATCGTAGTACACTTGAGTGCTGTCGTATATATCGAAAATTGTCAATATGGGATCCTCAAAGTCAAAATATGAAGAAAAAGTTGTCGTCCAAAACGCGATCGGTGGGTCCAACCAGGCATCATTTGAGGAAATAAAGTTTCATCTAAGCACCGCTAGCATAATTCTGACGGTAATCGCACTGGTTCTGGGAGTTGGTCTACTTGCTTTCCTGTACCGAATGTATAGGAAGTGTCATAGGCGCTGGATGCAGCAGGAAATACATCGGCAAAACCTGCGCTCTTCCATTTTTCGTCGCGGCCGCCGTGATGCAAAAAGCGAGGACATCGTATGACGGTGCAACATAATCTACGGCATCAGTGAAGTAAAAATGTGAAAAAAAAATAGTGATGTGCGGGTAAAATAAAAGTGAAATAATTACGTCAAAAAAAAGGAAGTGAAAGTGCAGTGCAGATAAGTGCGTATTAAATAATTCTTACTTGCAAATCGGGTAGGACTACTGACTATATTCCTCTCTAGTGGACGCTAAGTTATAAAAAACTAATTTAGTGGACTCTAAGATATAAAAACCAAATGTAATAATAATATAATGTGTGTGTTATGATCTGTAAGTTTAATACTCCATGTGACAGCAATGCTTGGTAAGTTATGATTTTACAATTAAAGGAATTGTATGATACACTGAAAAATATAAAGACTTATTTGATTAAAATTGGTCCTAAAAGGCGTCAAGGACAAATTGTTATTAATAAGTTAGAGGAGGCAAAAATATATTACACCTCGTTGAAAGACGCAATCCAGGCTGCAATGGAGGAGGATATCGGGTCTGCTTCCACAGCTGGTGAAGTCTTAGGTATGTCCCATCAAAATTATAATAAACCTATCAGTCATAATTTTTCTTCCCCTAGAAGGCAAAATTACCATCGTGGAGGTCAGCACTTTAATAGCAGAGTGTTTTCGCAGCGAACTAATTATAATCCTAATTTTAGAGGTCAAAATCAAGTCCCTATGTCTGTTTCTCGACCAGTACGAAGACCCTGGCAGAATAGAGGTATGTATAATAATAATAACCGTCGCGGAAATAGGTGGATTCGCAATCAACATATGCGCGTAATAACTGAAACGGAAAATAATAGCGATGTTGCGGAAAATAAGTTTTTTCGAGGCTAATAATTTTATCTTAACTACTAGTAGTAATTGTTGCATCAGATTATCTCTAAACAACGTGATTCATTCTTGGTTACTTGATACGGGCGCTACCATTTCGGCTCTTAAATATAAACATGCACTCGAGCATAATCTTCCAATCCATAATGAGAAGATTATTATAAATGGAATTGGTGGCAAAGTCCATGCAATTGGATACACCTATCTACAATTACGAAGTGATGATAAATTATTTAGGTACAAATTTTATGTTTTTGATTCGCTACCATGTAAGTTTAGCGGTATCATCGGCCAAGATTTTTTAAACACGTATAGTGCGATTATTGATTTAAAGAACGATTATTTAACATTAGTAGTAGGAAATAACATATAATGTAATTTGCGTATACAACGTAATGATAAATACATCTGGAATGTAGCCCCCAGATGTGAATCAATTCATTATATTAAAACTAATTATACTGAAGAATGCGTAGTAATTTGTAAGGAATTATGCGAAGGTCTTTATTTAGCTAGTTCTATAGTCAATCCTTTAAATGGTTTAATACCAATAAGAATACTAAATACTACCGAAAATACGTTAACATTAGAAAATATTGAACCAGAAGTTCACAAACTAAGCGATTACTCGATATGTACATTCAATAAGCCTAATAGCAACGCAAATAGGGTAAAGCAATTATTTTCTTTATTGAAATTGGGACACTTAAATGAGGAGGAACAAATTTCTATTGAGAACTTATGTGCTAAATATTCGGATATATTTTATTTACAAGGTGATAAGTTGTCAACCACGGATATTTATGAACACACTATTACTTTAAAACAAAACGTTAGTCCGGTATTTACGAAACCATATCGTTTACCTCACTCACAAAAACAAGAAATTAAGTCTCAAATTGACAAATTACTACAAGAAAATATAATAGAAAAATGCAATAGCAGTTGGTCAAGTCCATTACTCTTAGTACCGAAAAAGTCCGATGATAGTGGTAAAAAGAAATTAAGATTAGTGATAGATTACCGGAAATTGAATAATTTAATCGAAGATGACAAATTTCCACTACCTAATATGTCTGAAATATTAGACGCATTAGCAGGTAGTGTATATTTCAGTCATTTAGATTTATATAATGGGTTTTATAATGTTAAATTACATAAAGACAGTAGAAAATACACCGCATTTGACTCGGGACAATACCAAATGGTGAGGATGCCTATGGGACTGAAAACAAGTCCCGGATCGTTCTCACGCATGATGAATATGGCCATGTCGGGTCTTACCTACGAAAAATGTTTTGTTTACATGGATGATCTAATTATTTATGGTTTTTCATTAGATAACCACAACAAAAACTTACAAGATGTTTTTGAACGTCTTCGTAAGGTGAACTTGAAATTGAACCCGCAGAAATGCGATTTTCTAAAGAAACAGATATTATATTTAGGACATGTAGTCTCTGATAAAGGAATACTACCGGATCCGTCAAAAATTGAAGTAGTTAGAAATTACCCACAGCCCAAAACTACCGATGAGGTCAAGAGATTTACAGCCTTTGTAAATTATTATAGGAAGTTTGTTCCAAATTTTGCCGAGAAAGCTAGCCCATTAAATAGATTAACTAAGAAAAATATTCGTTTTAAGTGGGACGATCAATGTCAAAAAGCATTTGAAACTCTAAAAGAAAGTATTACTTCACCACCTGTCTTAGCTTACCCGGATTTTTCCCCAAATAATCAGTTTATAATTCAAACAGACGCGTCAAACCACGCGATCGGTGCCGTGATGATGAATAAAAATATGAGACCCGTTGCGTTTGCCAGTAGGAGTCTAAATAAAGCGGAGAAAAATTATCCAACTATAGAAAAGGAACTTTTGGCAATTGTTTGGGCGGTCAAACACTTTCGACCCTATTTATACGGTAAAGAATTCAAAATTCAAACTGATCATAGGCCTCTAGTTTATTTGTTTAATATGAGGGATCCGTCGAGCCGGCTGATGAAGTTTCGGCTATTATTAGAAGAATACAACTTTAGTATCGAGTATGTAAAAGGTACAGATAATGCAGCTGCAGATGCTTTGTCTCGTATCAACATACAAGATTTAAAGGAAATGTCTAATAAAATAATAAATGTCATGACAAGAGCGCAAAAGAGAAAGATAGCGCAAACTATGCCAGATCCTTCGGCTAATATCGACTTTACCGACGATTGGTCTGATCAACCAAAAGTCGTAGAGGCGCATATTAAACCTAAGGACCACATAGAATTAGTATTTATTGAAAAAAGGAAATTAAACTCAATAAAACAATTAAATGACGTACGTTTTGAAACTAAAACATTTTGTTATGTTCCTGATAGGAACTCAATTTATATTAAATATATGGATTCTCAATCGCAAATTACTCCAGCGGAATTTGTGAGAGAACTTGATGAAGCATGCTTAACAAATGGAATTAATGAACTATATTTTGTAATGACTAAAAGAAATAATGTTTTCGTGGAAAAATTATTAAATGAAGTAAAAATATACGGAAGTGCTACTATGCCTAGGTTATGTATATTAAAGGACATTATTAGAATAGAAAATAAAGATGATCAAAAGGTAATATTGAATGACTTCCATCTCTTGCCCACAAGTGGCCACGCGGGTATGAGACGGATGTTATCTAATATTAAAAAATATCATTTTTGGCCAGGATTAGAAAAAGATGTGATTAATTTTGTAAAACGCTGTGACAAATGCCAGCGACATAAGTATTCGACATACGTAAAAGAGCCTATGGTAATAACGTCAACCGCAAACACTGCCTTTGAAAAAATATATTTGGATATCGTTGGTCCATTAGAGCAAGATAATAATAATTATTCATATATTTTGACTCTACAGTGCGAACTTTCAAAATACGTTGAAGCTTATCCACTTATTTCTAAAAGCACAACAGAGGTAGCTAGAACTCTAGTAAATAATTTTATATTGCGATATGGAATTCCGAAGGAGATCGCAACCGATAGAGGAGCAGAATTCATGTCTTCAACCATGAATGAGGTATGTAAACTTTTACACATTACAAAAACTAATTCTACCGCCTATCACCACCAGCCAATAGGTGCATTAGAAAATTCGCATAAAAACCTTGGTTCCTTCCTCAGAATTCAATGTGATAACCATCCCGAAATGTGGAGTCAATGGCTTCCATTTTGGTGCTTTTCCTTCAACACGTCCGTGCATAGTGAAACAAAATTTACACCTTATGAGCTTGTTTTTGGGAAGAAATGCTCTCTCCCTAGTAATTTGTTAAGTAATATAATAGATCCCCTATACACTTTTGATAACTACCCTTTAGAACTCAAGTTTCGTTTGCAATTGGCACAAAAGGAGGCTAGAGAAAATTTACTATCTAGTAAAATTAAAAGAAAAGAAATATACGATAAAAATATGAATCCAGTTGTGTATAAACCAAATGATCTGATTCTTGTTAAAAATGAGGTTGGAAACAAATTAAATTGTATTTATTCTGGACCATATGTTGTGATAAAAGATATGTCACCGAATGTTGAAATTATGCGAAATAATAAGCCCGATGTAATACACAAAAACCGAACTAAATTGTATCACTCTAGTTAAGTAATCATAATTATCATGTATTGTACGTTATCTATGGTATGCAAGAAAAATGCTAATATAATAAGCATTTTCCCTTTTTTTCAGGGGGGAGGTGTAGTGTCCCCTCTATTATCATAATCTTTGTATCCTAATAGTGTATAAATTAATTATATTTCATTAATAAAACACAGTATATTCTCAGCAGTCATTCGTTTCACTTCGTTCCCTTACGCCTACCGTACACCGGGCACAATTCCAGACTCCGTGCTACTACTGTGAATTTTTTGAAAAACCCAGTATTACTTTGCCCTACCCGGGAATCGAACCCGAGACCCCTTGCCCGGCAGTAGCACTTGTGGCCACTCGGCCAATGAGGCAGTCAAGTACCAAAATCATGCCCTAAATTTGTTGCTACCAACAATTATTTCTGCGCTTCTCAGTCTTTCCCTTCGAGAGTAAAATAGATGGCTTTGTAGCTTTAAGAACTTGTAGTTGTACCCAGAAGTTGAGTGTATGAAGTATAGGTATTGTAATGCCAACGTTATATAGAGGTAGAATCCAGACTTTGTCATCATTTAGTAGATACTTAATGCTTTTAAAGTTCAATTACAAATAACAACTCAAATATTACACATTGTCTTTGTTTGATCCTTCTGTGCATCACTAACTAGATATACTGATATAGGTAGTACCAGCATAGTACAACAACTTGCAAAATTCCCTCGTTAAAAGTTTGTTGTGCGACCAGAGACCAGCGCGCAGCGTGAGACGTATCACTGTATTGTTGACAACTTATAATTGAGACCTCATTATTTAGTTTATACCGGGACTTACCAATGTAGTATTGTACTGATATTTCACCACGGATTCCGTATAATCTGTGTACCTATATGTTGATCAAATTATGAGAGACTGAAATAAATTATTTTAATGAGAGCAACAAAACAGAACAATGATTACGTACTTTGTAAGCGCTTACTCTCTGCGTGCGTAAAATGACTATGGCAATGTAAATTACTGAAGCGTGTAGCTGTGATAACACTTGGGTTCAGCTGTTTCAGCAAGTCTCGTCGCGAACATAAATCGTTGGTGTCCAGTCGCGGCAGCACGGCGGTACGCAAACAGTGCGAACGTGCCGCTACTGGCCGCCAGATAGCGCGGCGAGCGCTCGTAATTCACTAGCACTCGCGCCGCCTGCTAATTACGGCACTTGTAGTGATTCATAACAGGCCCATAAAGCTCCACCCGGAGCTAAACAATGCTGGCTAGAGAATATAGTGTGGCTACAGGTTATTTATTATTAGAGGTATACAGGAGAGCCACTCACTCTCTCACAGTTCACAGTGTTTGACGGTGCGGCGCGGGCGGAGCTAACTCAGACTAGACCTGTCTGTAGTTACAGACCTCGTCTACCTGTCTGTAGTTACAGACTCTTTCTATATACAACTATCTACACGATAAGGCTGCGCAACATGTCACGGGTTCGATTCCCGCGTGAAACAGCTACATGTGGTCCACGAATTGGCAGAAAATTGCAGTCAAAAATTTAAATTCTCTAAATGACCAATTCTCGAACTAGTTCCCAAAATAACTACAAATATCTCTCGACATCGTTGAATGTCTTAACCCTAGCTACTCGTTTTTGCATGCTTTAATTTACAAAATGGTCAAATAATTGTTTGTAAAATTAAAAAGAAATAAATAGCCATAATTGTAGCGTCTATCATCAAGAGATATTTTTCAAAATGACTAAATCTTGAAATACCTACTAAATCAAAACAAACAATGAAGAAAAAATATTAAAGAAAAAATCGATCTTTTATAGGATACACATTTCGGAGAGTGTGCGGGGAAATTGCACACACAGGCCATATTTTCATCATTGCACTACCAGACAAACTACAAAACATCACCGTTATAATTATGTTTGTATATTAGATTTCGCTTTATGTTTTCTTGTGCTAACAGTGAAGGAATGGAAAGCTTTGCCAGAGTCTGTATTTCCTGAAGGGTTATAACCTGGGTCTCTTCAAGGCCCGAGTGAATAATTTGCTTATGGGCTGACGTGCTCCGTCGTATGCCGTATCGTCGCATTCCTTCAGGCGAGTTATCGGCCCAGCACGTGTACTTATAATAAAATCATTAAGTAAACCACTTTTTGCCATCATTTTGATCTCGTCTTGACAAAATCGTAATATAATTAATGTAACTTGTATGTATAAAAATAATGACTAAAGAAAATTATGTACGTTTTGTAAAAATATTTTCTGTCACCAACGGTAGAGACATCTAGTGACAATATTTTCAATCACTCATCCTAAAGCTACTCAGCAAAAGAGGGCGCTATTATTAAACAATTAAACAAGTACTATCGTTTCTTTCATAACTAAAAACAGGTTTTTTTATTTATTTTAGGAGAAATAAAAAAAACTTATATAACATGGGAATAATAATCTAAAGAACAAAAAGATTTTTCTATTTTTCTGAATGACATGTACGATGTTATGCGTGTAACGAACTAAGTTGTCAGGCTGACATTGACAAATATTAGAAGTGTCAGTGTCACACTAATGTGCCATTGAGCTAAGCGTTGCGTTGTAAATATTTTGTTTGTATAATCTCATCCGCGCCTAATTTTCACCTCTAATAAGTTATGTCTATAAACTATATTTAGTAACTGACTAGATACATATTTATCACGATGCCGAAACCAACCTGTGTTCAATGCAGCAGCAACGACTCCCTGCTGTGGCGCTCGGCCGAAAACGGACAGATTTGTAACGAGTGTCATCTTTCTAACACAGCTAGCAAAGAAGGTAAGCCTGAATCGAGCATCATTCCGGATCCTGATGAGAAGAAAGACGACAGAGATGATGCAGACAGCAAGAACGGGAAAAGTGAGGGAGAAAGTACACCTGCAAAAGCCACTGGAAAGGGAACTAGGAAAAGCACACGATCAACGCGGTACAAAGCTAAGACACCCGCGCCAACGCCATCATCGAAAGCTCCCGCTGCACGCGGCCGCGGGCGACGCAGTATATTCAAACGACAACCACTGAAAGCACCGACAGCCACTCCGACTGTGGTGACGAGCGACTCCATTTTCTATAAAGGCAACTACATGCAGGTGGGCGACATCGTGTCCATGACAGACGTGGAGGGCGGCATATACTACGCCCAGATCCGCGGCTTCATGACTGACCAGTACTGTGAGAAGAGTGCTGTGGTCACCTGGCTACTGCCCACCAAGGCCAGCCCACCTCCTGAACAATGCTTTGACCCCGCTACATACATCATTGGTAAGTGCAACTTTAATACAAACCTGTGGTGTTCTCTATGTCATCTTATTTTGTTCATCAATGGATTAAACTGTCAAACACCAAGTGGTCACCGGTGACCGCAACCTATTGTTTTTATAATTGTGTCTACAAAACCGGTACTCGACGAGTTAAGACAAAACTTAAATGAGAAACAAAACTGTTATAGACATTGTCTGACTTAACCATGATATTAACAAGTATATCATCATTCCAGGCCCTGAGGAGGACCTGCCGCGCAAGCTAGATGTGATGGAGTTTGTGATGCACGCTCCGTCCGACTACTACAAGGCCAACACCTGCCCATACCCACTCATAGACACCGAGGTCAACAACTACAGTGGGTACATATGGACTTCACTCGAGCCCAAGGAGAGGACACAGACTAATACTAATACTGTTACCAATACTTCATAGCAGTTATCTATTGTATCACTTCTTAGTTAATAAGCACCTAGTAATTCTGTTATATCATTTTGTTTAATTCTGTAAATGTCTAAACATTAAACAAATATATTTGTAATTTTCTTTTATTTTCTTCTTCCAAATAAATTACAATTGAAGAATTAAGAATCTTAAATTAAATAAAGTGAGTACATAGTATTTGTATTTGTACTTTTTTTTCCTCATAATATTTTGTCCAAGAGCAAACTAAATGGGGTTGACATACTCATATCCATATACATAATGTGGATAAAAACCCCTTATCATATGATGGATGTTATAGTCTAGTTTATGAGTTGATGTCGCTGAGAACCTAATGGGTTACCGGGCTCCGGCTCGACATGCAGGAGAAGGAACGCAATGGTTTTTAGTCAGTAAGAGTCTGACACTCCCTCCCGCCTCACCCAAGCGGGAGCAGTCATACGATTATTTTCTACCCTTAAAAAAAAGTTCATGAGTTGGTACTCTAATAGCTAATTGAGATATAATAGAAATGAAAATAAACTGCAACAAAGCACAGAAGATTATCTATTGCACAAGGAATATAACTCACAGAACATATATTAGACCAGAGTAGATAATTTATGAAACCAAAAAAAATTACAGTACCTCCTTTTCTAATGAAACCCATTAGAAAAGGAGGGGAATATGATCAAAATGAAAGGAAAAATAAATTACGGTCGACCCGAGTTCGGGAAGTGGGGGGGGTAATTAATAATAATTTTAACTAATTAGAATGTCACTCAGGTATCTATATTACCTTAAAACAGCAATAAATAGGCAACTACAAATATTATTTAAAGAAGGTTCTACAACTTTTTAAAAATATTGTAGATGTCTTATTAAAATATTAACTTATTTGTTAGTTAATTATTATAGAAGGACATTTTAATTTGTATTTTTTTCGTTTATTAATAAAACATTAAATTTTACGTTTTTTGAGTAATTAAAATGTAAATTTTAATAAATACCTCAAAATTGTACATGATGATTAAAAACTAATTTTCGAATTTGAGGTTTTTTCATATTTTTGCATTTTCTAAGAATATTTCCTATAGTAATGTATATTTTTCTTTACACCATCAGAAAGTAGATATTTCAACGAACAAAAACCCCCCCCCCCCTCCCACTTTCCGAACTCGGATCGACCGTAATTTATTTTTCCTTTCATTTTGGTCATATTCCCCTCCTTTTCTAATGGGTTTCATCCTACTGTAATTTTTTTTCACTTTTTACCATTTTTGTAGGCTTTGACCCTGGTCTATATATACATGGGATATAAATACTCTCTACGAGATTATTGCAATAAGCATTTACTTTCACCTTTGGCAACACCGCACTCTCTTGTTTTTGTTTAGTTCGTCTGACTGACCAAAACAAGAAACTTTTACCCAAATTTATTGTAATTGGGTAATTGGGCCTCCGATAACCTTACTCACACTCATACGACGAAACACAACGCAAGCGTTATTTCACGTCGGTTTTCTGTGAGGCCGTGGTATCACTCCGGTCGAGCCGGGCCATTCGTGCCGAAGCATGGCTGTCCCACATTTTTTTTGTTTTTATCAATTGTTATATAACGCTGTTACAAAATAATTATATTTAACTCCGTTATTTTTTTCCTTCCTTTGGTAACCGAGTCTCCAACTGAGTTGACAAAACTTTCATGTGTCAATATCTGTCAATGTCAATATTGTCAATGTCCAATTGTCTTGTCATTCGGCAATTCGGCATCGATTTGAGCTGAGTTTTGATTCGGTTTAGTTCTGTTGATAGAACAGCAACGATTTTCACTCTCTAATAAAACTACTTAATCCAATAAATAAATTATACACAATGAGTCGCAAAGAGGCATTATCGTCGTTCATCCAACAAATCCACGGGCGACCGGTCGTCGTGAAACTAAACAGTGGCGTCGATTACAGAGGTTAGTAAGTTTGTTTATTTACTTTACCTTGAAGTTGTATAGTTTGTAGTGAATTATGTTAAACCCACATTTACATATGTTATTATATACCTGTCGCTCGCGGCAATAAGGAACTGCGAGCAATGATGTAATCTTGAGCGCCAAATGTTTGTCAACTTACTTGTAAAGGTTATGTTCAATGTTGATGATGATTGCATTGTCTCAGAGCGGGGACTTCATCATAGTTATAAATGCGTGTTCTGAATTAGGATTAACTCTTAGCTCAATTAAAATCCTATTAAATACTGCATAGTTATAGATCATGATAACTACAACTTCCTCAGTTGTGCTGTGTAATAAAACCTCTAAACACACTAACCATGTGTATATCTATATACATAAACCTGTACAGGCCTGTACAACAAGTTACAAGATGTGTTTGTGTGTGCAGGTGTACTGGCTTGCCTCGACGGGTACATGAACATAGCACTGGAACAGACCGAGGAGTATGTCAACGGACAGCTCAAGAACAAATACGGGGATGCATTCATACGAGGGAACAATGTGCTCTACATCAGCACACAGAAGAGACGGATATAGTACAGAGTCAGTGCGGAGTATGTTGTGGGAAATAGGGTTAAGGATGTAATAAATAAATGTTTGCAATCTCTCACACTTTGTTTGTAGTTACATGTTATTTATTAAAACAGAAACTTAACAGTAAATGATGTACAGTTGGTGGGCAGACTCCGGGTCCACTCAGTGATGATTATTACACCAGGAGTACTGATTACTGCAAACATCCAGGCTGTAGCTACTCAAGTGTATTGAAATTTAACATCTCCATACATCTGAAACACAATAAATTCAGTAGTTTTAGTAAAGTAAGTGTGTGAGTGACATGCGGATAATAGGGTAGATGCCTAATTTTTATTTCCGTGTGGTAGATTATTTTAAAAATTTAGACACGTATATTTAATTTTCTTAAAGAAACGAATTCTTTCGGTGATGTATTGATTTGTAATGTCGCGTGACGTCATTTCTATGCACATTTTAACCCGTTGAAATCCACCCCCTAAATTTGGTCATACAAAAGTAGTCTCTAAACATTAGAAATAAGGTCTATAATGTAATGTAATATTAGTGGAAAGCGGTCACTGGTGACTGCTTGGTGATTTATGGGATAAACATAGAAATGACGTTTTAGCCCCCACTCCTAAACTGGTTCGTTTTATCTATTATTTTATTATACGACAATATAAAAAATACGTGTCTAATTTTTTTTCACTACCTAATTGAAGGACTAATTAAACTTTTAATTTTCATACCCCGTCCTCAACCCCTTTACAATTTTCTTTTTGAAAATGTTAGATTCCTAGTTTCTCTCCTTGTATTACCTGTGTATCTCTGGGCTCATCAGAAAGCCCCTTCCCATTCCCAATATCAGCAATGAGCTTCTCTCCCCTGTACCCGTAGCGCGCTGCATACTGTTCCCTCCCCTGGCGGGCAGTGTCGGGGTCGAAGCGAGCGTCGACGCGGTAGTTGAGGAGGCGGCGGTCCACTAGCGGCGCCCAGAAACTGGACCACACCCACACACCCACACACGCGCGCACACACGCGCACACACACACACACACCAACAACACGCGACTCATGCTCACTGCGGCCACACTCCTGCACTACTGACCAGCAACTACTGACTCTATGCACCAGTACACACACTGCGTAGTACTCGCTCAGTACTCGAGTAGCGCAAACACTACTGTTTGATGAGCTAATGTGTTCAAGGATATTACAGACTTGTGATTTATTTACATCGACGCGACATCTTCATAGGTTCTTGTTAACATTATAAATGTACGGGCAATAAATACTACTTTGTGTGAATGTGCGAAATATTTGCCTCGTACGCGGAACTATCGCAGTTCACTCAACTAAACCCACAATCAAATCCAATCCAATACATGTGCTGTAAAGAAAACTGTAATTGTCAATTTAGAAACCTTTTATTTACATTACAATTAAATAGAAAATATTAAAAATACTTTATACAAAACTATGTGACTCCCCACCGAGCTCGTACAATAGTACAAGCATGCCATACACTGACTCGTAATATATAAACCTACTACTTTAATGAACTGTATGATGTCAGTAGATGCCCTCTAGCGGCGAGTAGGACTTGTACTGGTAGAGCTCGGGTCCGCCGTACCCGTAGAGCAGCTTGCCCTTGCCGTTCTCGTCGTAGTACGGGTAGCGGTAGTTGGGCCTGCAACGTAACATAGTAATGAGATCAGACTCAGTTCTGTAGCTAGCCAGTTAGGTACCTGTACAATCAAAGAGGTGAATTGAATCGACATTTTCTCATTAAAATCATCAACACAGAGTAAGAATTCACTCTGTGTTCTTTACTTAGCAGTTAGCATGTATTATGAGTTTGGCCTGTACGGCACTGAGCTCAATCTTTAGCTTTTGCTCTTCGTATTAAACAACACAACTGGATAAACACTGTGTGGTGTGGGATAGAGTTAGTTATAAGTTGTAGACATGACTAGGACGGTAGTGGTCACCTCTCGAAGTACTGGAAGTTGGGCGCGCGTGGCTGCGGTATAGTGCCGGCCGCCGCCGCTAACATACACGCCAACACCAACATCTGTAACGTACGTAATACGTAACATGTCATTGTATAGGTAATACCGGTGTTTGTTCTCACGAAATAATAACATTTTATTCCGTGTCTATAGAACCAGAGGCAGGTGACACAGAAACTGATTGCCTACCCTGTATTCCAGTGCCAACCGGGTAGTTAGGTATTTATTGTTATACTCATTAAGGTAAACGCACACTTATCCGAGCCAAAGTTACACACGCTGGAACACTTCGTATTCGAACGATTCCACGAGGAGAAGTGTGCGAGGTTAAACATTCGACGCGTTCGGTGCGGATCAGTGTACGTCCACCTTTATGAAGTACTTACCCTACTTATCAAGTAACCTTCTCTCTTGCGAGGGATCGTTTTTTGATTATTGCACGTTCATTAAGTTCGTCAACCTTAGTAGGTAAGGTACCGAAAACCTTTATAAATCACCTGTAAGATGCACAGTAGTCGGTACCTACCTACTTATTTAGGTACTTTACTCATTATTTTAATTTCAGTCGGTGACATTGACAAAGTTTCCTAAAAGTATCGCCGTGTACAGAAAAGTGAAGTATTGATATAGGTACACAAATATTGATATAGGGGACAGACTGTGTACAGAATGTTGTCAACAATTAGCACTACCGTTGCCTTGAATACTAGACCTAGACTTGTCTCTACAATCGACACATAGCAGCAGATAAAAGTATGTTTACTATTGCCATCTAGCGAGCAGTAGCTATAACGTAAGGTCATCGGAGAGGAAAAGTGAGGCTGTGTCAATGACCTACGCACCGATACACTGTTATCTGTACACAGCCGACTGACTGTGTTAGATCTTCAAGATTGTTGACTAGGTCGAGTTGATCTGGTCACCCCGATTTAAACAAAAATGCTTAACAAAGGCTTAATTTATACTATACCCGGTGATGTTGATGCCCGATACGGAGCCGCGTAAGGCCTAACGGGTTGCTTTGTCTCAGGCTCGAAAAGCAGGTGTAGGAATGGGGTGGTTTTTCGTCAGTAAGTGTCACTCCCTCTCGTCTAACCCAAGGCGGGAGAAGTCAATGGATGATGTTGTCCGCTCAAAAAATGTGTATTATCTTATGCATACTTAGGTATCGTCCATACATAGCTAATGATTAAGTATTCCGTTTATTACACACATATCTGTCTGCCTAGTTCCGTATCTTTAAGATAATGCTTTGGTTTTATTTTTACACAGCGCACGATATAATCGTGTTCTTGGTATCAAATAATTTTGAATTTGGAACCTACGATCTAGGTCATGCACCTTGAGGCAGATTGAGTACGTTAGCATAGTTCGAGCTAGACACAGTGTTACATTGTTACATCACTCGTGTGGTGGCGGTGGCGACCCTGCCAGTGATGTTACATGACACACACACAGTTTCACAACACACACACACTTATACAACCACTGCGCCGCAATACGAATGTATTATACAGTACAATGCACGGTACCTACCATCGCTACGATGTATCTGCAGCACTGCATGTTCCCGACACACTGCACCAACACTCGATGTTCCCGCGTCGAGTTACAACGAGATATGTACACAGGCACACGTGCGAGTATCTCGGCAGACAGTAGTATACTGGCGCGCTGGGGTCGGCTGGTGGAAGGGAAAGTATGACGAGAATGTTAACGAGCCTTCCCCCCCCACAGTGGGGGTACGTGCCGGTGACCACAGACACGGCCACAATCGAACACAACAAGGACCAAACCTAAGTGGTCCTTTACAGGTACGGAGCCTCTACACTGCAGTCTATGAGTAGCAAACTGGCTAGACATTACCATTGCCTGATTGAACGGTTCTTTTTAAAGACGTTGTTGATATCATATTTTGATTGAACTTTACCCACTATCAGTCGAGTTCCTCGTCAAACAGGTACGTGACTCGGATCAAAAATATAATGATTCATATAGAATGTTCACGAAAGTTAAAAACGCCCCTGTAATGTACCCGCTACAGCGCGGCGTCACAAGTGAAAGTATAAGTAAGTACCGCTAGTCAGCTTGCGACCACTCGCGGTACTATTGTATACTGTGCGTCTCAAACATTGTTCTCCGACAGTTCTCGAAGTCGACGCGTCCCCGAGCCCCGACGAGAGTCGAGTCTTACCTACTTGTTATGTAACGAGTCAAGGATCATCCACTAGCATTACGCTTTCAATTATTTGCTAATAGTTAATAAATAGATAGCTGACTCGCTACTCGTGTAACAATTATGATGCACGTCATTTTAATTTATTTATATGAGAAACACATATTATTTAAACCCGTTCAAATACCAGCAGCACATTGTGCAAAGTGTACATTTATTCATGTCTTGGACCAATGTGTGTAAATAATCGCAAGTTCATCTGGTTGTAACCCGAAGACGAGGATCCGACTCTTACAAGTTTTTCCCTACCGAATAGATCCGAGGTACCATTTACAGACAGACGTCATTGCTGTCTATCTCTCAGCAGGGTGATGTGTTACGCATTTTTTTATTAGCCATGGTCGTCCCAAGAGTACAAAAAGTATAGGGGGTCGTCCCACTGCAGGGCAAAGGTCTCCCGACCCTTCCACTCGTCTCTTCGTAGAGATTTTTGTGGCCAATCCTTTTGATAGGTGTCAAGATCATCACGCCTTGGAAGACATTAATAGCAACGCCACACGTAAGCAACTTTGCGATCTACTCAATCGTATCATATTATTATACGTATTAATGTAATGATTATAATGATGATGCGTATGTGATGTAGGCAAGTAGGAGATTAGAGGGCAATAACCAGACGCCATAGAGAATCATATTCATTTATTATCACATTTGCTGATTTAACAAAATCTGTACAAAGTTTCACTACGTACTACTACAGCTACTGACTTGTAGTCACTACGTTGTGTGTGTGTATTATGTATGTGTGTGTGTATGACTAGAGTGGCTCGCTACGTCAAGCTTACAATATTATAACATCAACGACTTAACATTACGCTAGCTAACGATATCAAATGCAAATAATTAACAATAACTCCACTTTACTCGACAATACCAACATTATGTAAACTACAGCGCGACAAATATATGCGAGGAATATATTCAGCCGCCACTACCATGTACTAGCTAGAGGAAGTATTTACAATAATATCTATATGTATACATGTGTGTGTGACACTATTAGATGTGGACACATTGTATGTGAACACTCCTATCTATAATATTGCTTCGTTATTATACTTAACTACAACATTCAGCGCAACTTAATGCCAAGCTACTTTTCCCGCGGAAAAGTCCATCACTAAACATTGTCACTACGCGGAGTATACAACCCGACACTATCACAGGGTAGTCGGTCGCTGCGGCGAGCTACTGCAGAGTTTGGCTCGCCACAGCGCTGTCCCTGCGTCAGTAGGCGACCGCGCCAGCGAGCTGCGCGCGGTGCGTGGCGAGGTCGATAGCTCGCTGCAGGAGAGGTCGCGGGCGAGTCAACATGGCGGCGGCGCGCTGGAACTTGTACTGGTTGCGGCGGATGTACGCCGCCGTGTCCACGACCATACTGTCCAACTTGGCCGAGTCGATCTCGTCCATCGCGCACTCCTGCATCAGAGGCGGGTTGAAGCGGAAGTAGCTGCCCTCCGGGAGCAAGTCGTTCAGGACCTGGTGCACGCCTGGGGAGACACGGACGGGACATTACGTCATGGACTGACAAGCGAATCAATTAGGACAGAATTATCACTTTTTGGCGATACAGCACGACGCGGGGAAAATATCGCTGATGATCCTGACCCGTGAGTGGACAGCTAAAAAGGGGCAAGAATTGGAGGAGAAATAGGAGGATATTAAATCTGAATTTCTTCAAGCTAAATAAATGTAGCTTTTATTACAACACATCCTCAATACATGGACACGTTGTATGTACAATGTACCAGGAGCGCAGAGGGGCGCGGTGGTTACCTTCAGTGTCGGTGGCGGAGTCGAGGATCTTGTTGAACTTGTCCTTCCAGGAGGTGGGCGCGGGCGCGTCGCGCGGCGCCATGCGGCGGTAGTCGGAGCGCGCGGCCAGCGCCCGGCCCGTGCCCAGCGACACCAGCGCCCCCCCCCGCGCGCCCGCGCCGCCCCATAGTAGGCGCGCCTCGTGCAGCGCCACGCCGGCCGGGTTGTTGACCATGATGCCGCCGTCCTGGTGCAGCAGGCCGTCCAGCCGGAACTCGTCGAAGTACGTGGGCGCGGCCGCCGACGCGCGCACGGCCGCCCACAGGCGCGCGCGCGACGTGCCCGGGAACACGCTGCGGCGGCGCCAGCCCGCCTCGTAGCTGCGGAACAGGAACGGAGTCAGCCGCGACCCCGCGTTCACCACGCACGACACCACCGCCAGCTGCAACAAGCGCTCTGTACACCTCCTGCGCGGGCCTGCGCGCCTGGTACCCGGCCTGGTACCCGTACCGCGCCCGGTACCCGGCCGTACCGCGCCCGCCCGCATACGTACCTTGGGCGCGTTGTTCCGGTTGCACTGCGTGAGCGTGCAGTCCCCGAGGTTGTCCTGCAACATGCGCTCCCAGGCCGCCGTGTCGTAGTACGAGTGGGTCCACACCAGTCGCGCGCCGCCACCTGCAGTATT
The DNA here is from genome assembly GCA_038387885.1 of Spodoptera picta. Taxonomy (NCBI): domain Eukaryota; kingdom Metazoa; phylum Arthropoda; class Insecta; order Lepidoptera; family Noctuidae; genus Spodoptera; species Spodoptera picta. Next base: position 49,986 of record JAZHFQ010000718.1, on the reverse strand, counting down.
GTATCACTGTCAGTATGTACAGCTAGACCAGACGCTAGTACCAGATACTATACACGCAGCTAGCACTACGCACCCAGTAGCGACGTGTTCCCGAACATCTCCCTGGACAGCGTGTAGTACATGTGGCGGGCGGTGTCTAGGCTGGCGCCGCTGCCGAGCACGGCAGCAATGATGGCGCCGGTGCTGACGCCGACGATGTAGTCGAAGAGTTCGGTGACGCGGCGGCCGGTGAGTCGCTCGAGGTGCCGTAACATCTCTATGGCGATGATGCCGCGGATGCCGCCGCCGTCCAGCGCCAGTATGTTGGGCCCCGGGCCCCGCGGCGGCCCGCAGTACCCCACCAGCGCCAGCGCCTACACACACTCACTCAGTACTCACGCACACTGCTGCAGTATACGACATATACAGTCGTCGGTACTGACCTCGTTGACGACGCCGTGTATGTCGCGCGCGAGCGGCTCCTGCGCGTCCAGCCCGTGCCGCACGCGGAGCAGCGCTCGCACCGCGCCCTCCTGCGGGGACACGGGACTATAGCACGCACTCGAGTACTACACGGACACGGTACACTCACATTGTACACACGCGTGTACGGCCAGTCGACGTCAGTTGTAGTATGACGTCACACCACAACAACACTGCGCTCGTAACGAGACAATGTGCGTGTGTTATTTACAATTGACCCGCTACTGTAACGTACATTACTCTATAATAATAATAATAACATTATTTTGTTTCAGTAGCCAGTGACCCGCTCGTAGCAATAAATTAAACAATCGCGACGCGGAAACAGTTCGCACGTTTCCCGCCGCGCCAATGTCACCGCAACGTGTACATAGAGAAGGACAACTCTACGCAACATCGTACACGCGGATGCCAGCAATATTAGCTACATTTACGAAAGAGATAATTATATGTTGTGCTTCTGTAGTACGATTATTACGTGTCGTGTAAATTCTTTGCAAACAACATCTGTGAAGGCCACGGCGTACATACTATTTAGGTGCGTACTGTATTGTATCTAGCTACATAGGTATCTATACTACAACATGGCTGACTTGGCATCGAACTGTCGACAGCGGAGCACATGGACGAGCTGGGCGCTCACTATCAGTGGTTGTCTACAATAATAACTTCAGAGACTGCACGGTTGGCGCGGTGGCTGGGCAACTGGCTGCCGCGCAACGTGTCGCGGGTTCGATTCCCGCACGGAACAATTCTTTGTGTGATCCACAAATTGATGTTCCGGGTCTGGGTGTCATGTGCATGTGAACTTGTATGTTTGTAAACGCACCCACGACACAGGAGAAAATCCTAGTGTGGGGCAACGTAAGATACTGACGTACAACATTAAACACATCGCACGCACAATAACATAAGTATCAGATCAAATACACTGACGTATGACGTCACTACTGCTAATATTATGAATCAGAAACATAAGTTTATATTATTTTCAGGACTTACAAGATTTATAATTTTATTGTTCCTACTCAGTATTCGTGTTGTTTACAAGTGTTTCGATGATCAGATCGAATATAAGTGGTAGTGCGCCTGTAATCCATTGTGCCCTGTGAGTCCCTCGTATGACGTACCTTGATGGCGTAGTCCCTGGCCTCGGGGTAGTCGTGCAGATGTTCAACGAGTCGCTCGCAGCGAGTGAGCACGCTCTCCTTGCTCTCCGCCGCCACCACCGCGCTGATCACGTACGCCGTGCGCGAGTGGATCGACGACTGGAGACAATCACATACATCGTCAATACCTCTACATGACAGACCTATCGTTAGACATTGTTCACATAGTACATTAATTATTATGTTTTCGGCTTACTCAGCAGTAGACAGCAGCGACAGCAAGTAGCAGCGCGACAGTCGCCGCGTCGCGTGTCGCCGTCGCGGAATGCTCATGTGTATGAGCCTCAAGCATGGCTTGGTACTAGTCGAGTTCCTCGTCAAACAGTTACGTGAAAGTCGAAAACATAATAATTAACATGACAGACCCTTACTTCCTGGACAGAAACATTGTGTGAGGAATATCCAATTGGCCATATACCTAGGCAGTCATGGCCCACTCGGTGCGGACCTAACGAGCTTTACTAGATGCCGAGTCAGAGATGCAGAGTTCTGAAGTTTTCGGAGACGAGCTCCGAAACTATGGCCATATGGACTGTTGTGGCCCATCCCGGTTCTAAATGCGGACGTTTATTCGCATCATTGACCCAGTGCCGGCACTGCAGTGTGTGTACTGTGTAGGTCACGTTATGTAACCTGCTCGCCTAGTTCTAGAGAGTACGAGGAACTTACATCGCAGTGTGGCAGTACAGTACTGGCGAGCTGCCAGTACGCGACACACACTCCTACCGAGTCCTACTCATACTACCATACACTACAATCTTTATAAATACAATGCCTAATCATTTTTAGTCATTTTAAATTTTTTATCCATCTCCAAAGTACGGAAACAAATACGGAAGTGAATTCTACTCCATATTCAATTAAGATTGTTACGACCTATCAAGTAGTTGTACTGACTCAAGTATTAAAAATTTGCAAAACATTTCCTTCTAATACGTGATTATTGATATTGGCGAGATATGTGTCGCAGCACGTCAAGGATGTTCCGACACAATGTGCGTCGTAACATTACTTGGTGACACTTTATCTCGAGCGAGTATGTGGCGGCCCCCACTGGGGGGACAGCGCTATCTACATACGTACTAACATACTGCGTACTGACACTGTTACATAATGGCTGTACAACAATATTGCACTATTCAACTTTCACGGTTATTTCATTATTTATATGTAGATCTCAAATGATTTTGTAAAATCTGCGTTTGATTCGAAGTTATTTTCAAAGTAGTGTGGATAAGAAATCCTGAATCTATATCCAGGGTTACTACCTACCTAGGTACCTACTGAGTATTCTAATAACAATAGGAATGTAATGTAAACAAAGCTGACCTTATTGAATAATGCCAAATAGTGAACACCTGGGACGCTGTCTGGTGTCTGGCCATCAACAACAACAACAACAACTGTCGCACGAGCTAACACATGTGCAACAACTATTGTGTACAGCTGTAATTTTGTAAACAAACTACTGCGTGGGTGCCATGTTTACACTCTACCGACTGTCTCACAGTATTCCATATTTATTAATGCTAAAGCAAATAATCAGTTCCCCGTAGTCGGAGAACCAGTTGAAAACTGCGTGACGTCATCAACACATTTCTCCCAATTACTTATACCTATATAGACTGCCTCGTTGGCCGAGTGGTCGCAAGTGCGACTGCCGGGCAAGGGGTCTCGGGTTCGATTCCCGGGTCGGGCAAAGTATTACTGGGTTTTTAAAAATTCTCAGTAGTAGCACGGAGTCTGGAAATGTGCCCGGTATATGGCAATAGGCTCACCCCCTATCACATGGGACTCATAACATAAATAGTGAAAAGTGGGTGTCACTTCTGTGTGCACCTCTGCCTACCCCTTCGGGGATAAAAGGCGAGATGTTATGTTATGTTATACCTATCTCGCGAGTTAGACAAACTCCACGTACATGTACTTGTGTAAGTGTATACATTCATACATTACCGCTGTGTGTGCGTTCATCATTGATTGTTTACAAGTGGTCGCTGAATATTCACTGATTGATTAGATAACAGCTGACACAATTAGATTCGCGCCACTACATACGTGTCCACAGAAGTTCCAAACTACTGTTTATTTACTAACTTTAATAGTGTTTTATTTAGTTGAGTACTTAGCGTAAATGTGAAGCCTTTTATTTTCCAGAAGACCACTCAAAAGTGTAGTAGTTATTACTTCTACACTTTTCTTCGGGTCTTGTCACTTACCAAGTATTGTAGCAAATCGAAAAACTGTCCTTCATACTTTGTCCAACGTGGTCATAGAGTTTAAAACGTTCAGTTAGGCAGTTGTGGTTGCTAGCACGCGCCGGACTAGGCGGGCAAATTTTAATTACATGTATAGTACTTCTAACTAATATTTTACACTGAATGATAAATTGAGATAATACACGTAGGTAGTTGATTTTCTGTGGTATTCTATATTGTGTCGAGCAGTAATGACATGTTGGCGGCACTCATCTCTCACGTTATCAATAAACGTATTCAAAATAAAATCACCGCGGTTTCACTGCACTGACACCCAGCTCTCTCCGCGGACACTGGCGCGAGTCACGCGACACGCAAACAACATCGCACGCTCGGAATAATATGTTGTTGTTGTTGTTGTAACTCTTTACATAATATGACTCATCAACTCATTAATAACAACTCACATTTTAGGGGAAAGCTTAGCAACACAGTGATACTCATACAGACATCAAACAAGCAACTACTGGGTGATGGTGATGTAATGTGTAGGTACCATCAGTTAGAGGTAAGATGTACTCGTTTAAAGGAATGTTGAGTGCAATGGGAATGTAAACAAACTTATAAATAGTACAATAACATCTAAACAAAACAATAAACAAAGAATTACACAATCACTCACCATACACTCAAATAATAGTTCATCATCAGTACTAGCAGTGACAGTAGTGGGACACTGCGCTCCCTGTACCGTCACCATGAACTTGTACAACTGCCCAGATATAGAGGTAGAGGTATATGTATAATGGTACCTTGGAGACGGAGTGTTTCTGTTCCTTCCAGGTGGGCTCTGATATCTTGCCGAGTGTGGTATCCTTCTTGAGTCGGAGTCCTTGAAGCAAGCTCTCCATGGACAACTCCTTCATCTCAGAGCCCATGCTCGGGGCTCCAGTCTCCTTGGACTTACTCTCTGGCACTTGTCTAGTCGGAAACTTGCTTACTTCCTGTACGGAGGCTTTAGGTTCTGTGTCTTCAACTGTGGATGCTTTTACTTTATCAGTTGCAGCCGTGGCCGTCTTCTCAGCTTCAGCTGCGGGAGTCAGTCGAGCTGACACCACCTTCTCAAACTTCCGTATTAAATCTAGAATGGAATGTTTGAGTGTCATTAATAACAATAACCACAGGTTAACCTTCTATTTATTATTAGAGACCTTTTGCATTTTTTACATGGTTTTGATACTGGGCCTGGTGCTAAATAATTTATTTCTTATTAGAAAGAAAACAGCAATACTACTTCAAAATACTACTTTCTAATAAGGAACCTGGGAGCAATGTCGTGGTCTGATTGTGTACATAGCGTGTGTGAATGGAATCAGTGTACTGGTCAACCACCTCACGTCCACTGCACACATGACGGCGACAGAACATAATGTAACATAATATATAGTTTAATACAGTGTAGTACTCACTGTCCCACTGCTCGGGCGTGGCGGGCTTGATCTTCTGCACCAACTTCTCCACCTCGGCCTGCATGTTGGTCAGCGACAGGTAGTGGCGGATGACGCGCCACTGACCGCCCAGCGACGACATCTCGCTAGCGACAGCACTATTACTGGGGATGGGGACACTAGCACCGCACCAACACGTACATCAGCACAATAATATACCGCGGTCTGCGCGACTACACCAGGTCACGTCACTCTTTGTCTCAAATAAACAGTAAATGTCAACTCGATAGTTTGCACAAAGTATTCTTTATCAATGCGTCGTGTGCTTCCACCGAGCCACTGAATGGGAATGTGCGAATTTAGCGCAAAACCTTGAGGCTGCGAGTAAAATTCGCAAAATATAAATAAATCAATGACAACTTCACAGTGACGTAGTATCGTACGATCTCCGCACAGTTTTACCAACCTAAGCAAATCAAAACAAATCTAATACGTTTCGTAACACGTACTTTGTTACACTTCAAATGTGTGCTATTTTATGTTTCATAATAAAACTATTTTTATAACGCCCATAATTATACAGCACTAAATTAATAACTTATTTTTTTATTGTTAATTTTATTTATCACTTCTAAATGTCCGTTTTTTAATTTACACAAATTGTTTCTCAAGTTTTCACGTTTAATGGAACACACCAGTACAGTGACCACACGACACAACAGGTAACAACACTTTCACTAGAGATGAGTTGAGTAACGTTCCCACTTCCTGTATTATTTTTATAGTTTTGCTCAATGTCACAAAATAAGATGCAGGTTCAGTAGACAGATTGTTGCAGACTTGCAGAGTAAAGTGTAGTAGCGCACTGATGTATTGTAAACAAGGCCAGTGAATTATATAGCGAGTTTAGTCAAAACATGTTTTGACATTGTTTGTATCACCGCGGGCCGCGACTGCTCTCAGCCGGTGGCTGGCAGCGTGACGGAGTTGGCGTCGCCACACCTCTCACGCGACCCACTCACCGAGTTTCGGGGACGTCGCGCGATGTGTAAACAAATATCGTATGATCGCGTTTTGTAACCGGTCCAAGTATTTCCCTATCAAAATAATGAGTGGACCGCAACGTGACAGTCACTCACCTTTTCGTATCGCTACTTACGGTTACGATACTCAGCGGATGATCTACGTTCTACACGATCTAGGAGTCATAGACATTCCTTTTTTAATAATTTGTAATTCATTACTATAACAATAAGTATATACCTACATAAGTTAAGTGGTAAGGTGTGATTACCGAGCGAGAACTATCGGTTTGATTCCCGGTGTCGGTGGGTAACTGACGACAATACCGTAGTAAATAAAACCGTCCCGACTTCTTGGGGTTTTTTTTTTTAAGGGGGGAAAATCATCGAATGACTGCTCCCGCCTGGGTGAGGCGGGAGGGAGTGTCAGACTCTTACTGACTAAAAACCACCCCGTTCCTTCTCCTGCACGTCGAGCTGGAGCCCGATTACCAGTTAGGTTCTCCGCGACCGTTAGGTTCTCCGCGACACGACTCCTTGGGGTAGGCAGCGACTACGTAGCGCCCGACGCTACGATTTTGGCATGTAATTATTTTCGCTTTGTGGTGTGTTGATATATTTATGTAATTTCATTCAAGTGCGTAGCTGCGCTTGCGTTCCTATAGCGTTAGCACACCAGTCGGCTCCCAGCTTTGCTGTAAACCAGTAATATAAGCGTAAACAACGTTACCCATTTAAAACAACAAAAGTATTACCAAATTTTGTACCAAAAAAATATAAAGGGTTTTTTTTTTTTTTTAAGGGGGGAAAATCATCGAATGACTGCTCGCGCCTGGGTGAGGCGGGAGGGAGTGTCAGACTCTTACTGACTAAAAACCACCCCGTTCCTTCTCCTGCACGTCGAGCCGGAGCCCCGGTTACCCGTTAGGTTCTCCGCGACTCCGGATCGGCATCGGCCGTATTGGGCCCCATCTGTGGTGGTCTGATGGCTCTTTGAGGCGCGCGCGGAACGCGACGCGCCGTACGCTCGGGTCTGTTTCTGGTCGGACGGGGAGCCACCCATGCTCGCCGTCCGCAGGCCCGCGCTTACGGTGGCCGGAGATCGTCTCGCGATCCCCGACGCCCGGTGTGTCCTTCGCGATGGCTGGGTTGTGAGGAGGCAGCGCTTCGCTGCCTCATGCGTCCCGCCTCCTCCTTAGCTAGCATCACTGCTTCGCAAAAGGAGGAGACGGCATCCCAGTCCCCCTCGCTCCGCATCATGGCCTGCACTAGGCCCGGACGCGAGAGGTCGCCATCGCCGATCACTTCCCTGAGGACACGGCGGTGCTCAGCCCACGAAGGGCATTCTCCCACCGTGTGTTCCACCGTGTCCTCAGGGCGGTCCTCGCAGTGATGACACCCGGGCGTTTCCTCCCGCCCCATCAGACACAGGTACCTCCCGAAACTTCCATGTCCGGTGAGGACCTGCGTCAGGCGGTAGGTGAGGACGCCGTAGCGTCTCTCAAGCCACTCCTCAAAGAGGGGACTTACCGCTGCGATGGCAGCGAGCCCAGACTTCGCGGGCTACCATCATCATCCCGAGTGATCCAGGGAGATGTCACCATTTCTTATTTTACGGCTTGCCTTATTTGGCTGACTGGAGTGAACGAGGAACAGGTCTCCCGCACCTGGCTTGCCTTCATTGACCGTCTAGAGTGGAGTCGCGACAGCAGTGATTCTGCTCGGAGGGTAAGAAACTATTCGCAAGTCGTGAGTGGGCCAGGGCGCGGGCTTCGGATGATGTAGATGATCTGAGTAGAAAGCGGTGGTAGTTTCTTAACCCTTCAGCCACTCACATTCTCGTTGTCCCTCTGTTGCTATATCTAGCAAACATTCCCAGGGCCCGGTCGGTGAGTTGGCGAGTCTCCGCCTGCCATTTTTACGTGTAGTAATTACATTGTTTCGGTAGGTGCCATAAGTAGTCATCCATAGTTCCCGATTTATCAGTCCACAGCAACGCATCCATATCCCTACCTTTTTCCCATTACCTACAATAGTTCTACACTAAGCAGACGCGGACTGTCCTTGGGTGTATTTCCATAGTGCATACAGGGATAGTCGCCGGTTTGTGTGTCCATTACATTTAGATTAAAGTTGTATAAAGAGCCTCTGCGCAGTTGACTTAGGCGCCTCGTACGCCTCCCAAATGACCGAGACCCTGTGGTCCCGTGAATAGTGAAGACATACACAATAATAATAAATAAGACAATATAAACAAAAAATCTAATCTTGTGTTGTATGTAAATGTAGTAAATACTTTTCTACTTAGTTATAAATATTTCCAACAAAATGATGCTAAGTAAAGGAACTCAAACTATTACCACTGAGAAGTCACCACAGATCAACAAGAACATGAATATAACGCCATCTATCAACAGGACTTCCAACAATGAACCGGCTAATTACACAGAGGGCGCCACTGATCTTAAAAATAAAGACATTCCGATGAAAGGCTGCAAAAATAAAACATACCGAAATAAATTATGCGTGCTAAGTCATAATAACACAAATAATATTTTAGAAAATGCGATAAATATTTTTCCCAACTCTGATATCTGTCACTATTGCCTACCAAATGCGAACACAGTTGAACTTTTGTCAACACTTGATATAAAACTTACAAACTATACTCTGAAAGATTACTGTATAATTTTTCTAGGAGAAAGAGATTTTGAAGTCTCTCGTAACTATAAAGATCTCGTTAATTACTTAAAATCGAGAGTGGATAAAATCACTCATACTAATATAATTTTATTTGTCCCAAATTTTAAACTCCATAACATTGTTTTATTTAATAGAAGAATAGAAGCCTTCAACCAATTGTTGTGTGTGAGTAATTTTAAAAATATCTGCTTTTTTGATACAAATAAATGTATAGAATATTCATAATATAATATGTTCTGTAAATACACTGGCAAAATAAATAATAACGGCTTGTTTAACATATTTAACAATTTGAAACAATACATTACTTCTATCGAATCTTTGCCACCACACTCAAACACTAATGGTAACCGTGTTAGCAACTATAAGCCTGGTACTATACCATATTACTTTAAAAAAATAACAAATCAAAAATGTATTAGTAAAGATAACGCATGTTCGGAACGAATCAGCGACCTTTTTCGTGTGCAATAATCTGTATATTTTACACCAGAATATTAATGGACTTTTAGCAAAGATGGATTTATTGTCAATATCTCTAGATAAACTTGAAAAAGAAACATGTCTGATTGATGTTTTGTGTGTGACTGAGCACAACCTGATAACTAGTGACATGAAGCTATTAACTCTTCCCAACTACTCACTGGCCTCCTGTTTTACACGTCAAACTAGACGCGGCGGGAGCTGTATCTTAGTCCGTAATGCCCATAAATTTAAAGTTGTCAATGGTCTAAAAAGTATGTGCATTGAGGGTATAATCGAGGTTTCTGGAGTGCAACTTGTTGATCATAAAATTCTTGTGCTATGCGTATATAGACCACCTAAACCTAATCATGAAGACATAAAAATGTTCTTCGAAAAATTTAATTTATTGCTAAGCCAATTTTGCCGACCTAAATGTAAAGTTATAGTTTGTGGGGACTTTAATATTGACATTTTGAAAAAGAATAGATTATCATCTGATTTTCTACTCACTGTATCAAGTTATAATCTAAAGTGGGCTTTTACTGAAGCTACTCGTACAATAATACAATAATACACGTACGTGTATTGATAATTTTCTTCACTCCATCCATGGTTGCAAATCTAAAATACTTGAGTTTGCTCTCTCAGACCATACGGCTCAATTACTCACTTGCCCAGTAAAGCAAATTGGTTTATAAATGTATTTTAGCAAATTGGTTTATAGAGAAACGAGATTACAGCCAGGAAAATATTCGTAAATTCAAAGAATGCATAAATTCCCTCTCTATTAATGAAGTTTTTGAAGAAAATGACGCACTTAAAGCATTTACTATTTTTTATGAAACTTTCACTCTCTTCTATTATTTGTTTTCCACTCTCCTTTGTTAAAATAAATGCTCAAAAACGTCCAAAGTGGATAACAAAGGGTATTAAACTTTGCTGTAAACGCAAACGAGAATATTTGTGGCAATACCGAAGGTCGCGTAAAAACCTTAGCGGCTAGGTTAGACAGGATAATAAAATCCACAAAGAAGTCTCAAAACGATGAATATATACGCAACTCTAGTAACAAGTGCAAAGCGACTTGGAGAATTATTAATAATATGCAATACAACGCACCTACAAATCAAATAACTGACATTAAAATTGACAATTCACTTATTATAACAAATCCTAAGACTATAGCAAATTCTTTTAATAATTATTTTATTGACCAGGTAACACAGTTTAATTCCAATGATAATAGTAATAATATTTATCCACGAAATATCCCAAATTCATTATATATGACACCTACATTCCCAAGGGAAGTGTTTGATATGATTACCAGTCTAAAAAACACCAACAGTACAGGTTATGATGACGTATCCACAGTGATATTAAAATACGTATCGTCTAAAATATCGAATGTACTGAGCTATATAATCAACCTATGCATTGCAGATGGAGTCTTGCCTGATAAATTAAAAATAACAATTATAAAACCTCTTTTTAAGAAAGATGATAAGTCATCAATGGCCTATTATAGACCCATTGCGTTGATTCCCACTATCTCTAAGATCTTTGAGAAGGTTATACATGACAGACTTTACACTTTCTTTGAGAAGCATAACATACTTTCCAAAGAGCAATATGGTTTTAGGAAGAATAAATGCATAAATGCTGCAATTTATAATTTCCTCGAAAAGATTATTACCTACGTTGATAAGAAGACACCCGTTTGTGCGCTTTATATGGATCTCTCAAAGGCATTTGATTGTGTAGATCATCAAATTCTTCTTAATAAACTACAAGCATGCGGCGTGAGAGGAAATGTACTTAATCTTGTCAAATCGTATCTTGATGGTCGAAAACAATGCACCAGAATAAGCCGTTTAAACGCCAATTTAAGAATAGAGAAACAACACTCATCCGCTTATAGAGAGGTTAAAGTGGGTATTCCACAAGGTAGTGTATTAGGGCCACTACTGTTTAATATTTATATAAATGATTTACCACAAATATCCACCCAACCTACCATATTGTTTGCGGATGACAGTACATTTATTTTTGCTAGTAGGGATATACACGCACTTAAACTTGACATAATTAATACTCTTAATAATATAATACTATGGCTGACGTCCAATAATTTAAAAATAAATCTAAACAAAACACACCTAATGACATTTAGAAATCGAAAACCAATGCTTACTGGTCTTAATATTAACTATATGGGAACAGAAATTACAGAAGTAGACACAACAAAATTTTTAGGACTGACAATAGATTGTACCTTAAATTGGAAAGATCACATTGATAATTACCTTTGCCAGAAACTTTACCAACAATCCTATGCTTTACGAATGCTCTCAAAAGTAGCTAGGCAATCAACGGTACTTACTGCCTACCATGGATATGTGGGATCTATATTGAGGTACGGTGTCCTCTTCTGGGGTAACTCGACAGATAAACAACGTGTGTTTCTAGCGCAGAAAAAGTGTGTTAGGAGTATTTGCAAAATAAATCAGTCTGATAGCTGTACTTTATATATTTGTGAGGTAATTAACTACATTAGGACTAATTTAAATACGTATAAGAATTTCAAATGTAAACGTCACACTAACAAAATCAATTGTCCTATACATAGCACAAAGATGTTCAATAAAAGTGTATTCTGCATGGGACCACGAATTTATAATCACTTACCAGAGCACATACTAGAGATCAAGAATAATGACTTACTCAAAAGCAAGATTAAAGATATAATGCTAAGCAAGGCCTATTACAGTGTTGATGAGTACCTACAATATAAATCCATCTAGCAAATAATTAACGCACACCTACTCATTTATACTTAGGTTATGAATTTATTGTATAGTAATATTATATAGTATTGAATATAAGAATGAATATTGACATAAATGTAAGGTGACTGTGAACTGATATTTGTAGTGTTCATAGATTTCTATGTTTGACAGTATTAATTATATATATTGTTATCATTTAGTCCATTTATATTGTTTTTCTCACTAATGAAATTAAATCTGACATTTTTATATATGCTTCATCCTGTATTATCTACTTATTACCTATGTTTGCAATAAATAACTTTGACTTTGACTTTTTTAGAAAATAAGGAGCATGATGTTACTACGGGCACATCAATGGATATGATGGGTCCAGTAACGCCATCTATTGCCTGAGAGGTGAATTAATCTAATTCTGGACAGTGGATATTTTTTCAGCATTATCCACAAATTGTTGTAACACACTTTTTTGGTTAGGCGCACCCAAAGCTGTGATGAACATATTGTGTAAAATTAGAAAGCATAATAAAATACTCGCTGAAGTTGGCACTACAAATCGAGAAATACGTTTAGGTCCACCTAATCGAATAATACCTACTATACTTTCTGTACTAGGTATTTTACGATAGTACCTACCTATTTATTTATTTTTCGCATTGTCAACATTAATTTAATTTTCATTGGTTAACCTATAATTGGCGACTGTATAAGCCTAATACATTGTTAAGGCTGTACTTGTACACTACCTCAAAACTGCTTTACCGTTCGCGTTTGAACTTGCATAACAAAAATAGTATTAAATCAATCGTGTTGAAAAAAATATTATAGTATAGTTGAGCATATACTCTGAGTCCCATATGTTGTGAAAACACGATTACTAAAAAAAGTGTCGATACAAAAAAATCCCAAACTTCCCTCCTAAATTTTGTAAATAAACCACAGTATTCAGTTAATACTTAACATATTCTAATTATTATTTTTTATATAAATCTAAGCTAGTATAATACGTGTATTGTATGTTTTCAATTTACAATAACGTTAATTTTTATTTTGTTAGAAATGTAATACCGAAATATTGCGTGGAAAACTGCGCGCCCGCGACAGCCGCCTGTACGGATTCAGACGCGCTCCGGCACTCAGACGGGGAACCTGTGTTGCGTCGCGTCATTTGGCGCTCTTACATATAAAGTTTAGTTTTATTTCTAAAATGGGAAATGACCGGAATAAAAATAAGAAAAAAATGAATAAAATACGGAAGTAAGTGCCTATCTTTTTGATCCAAATATGTCATAAATTGTCATTACCTATCACCTACATAATATTAGTCTAAATATGTTTTTTCGACACGAATATTCTAGGTTTGTATCTAAATTGGTTGGAAAATAGCTTTACCTTCCTTATAAGTATACAGGTAGGTAAGCCGTAATTATAATACCTACTTACCTATAAACATATTTTGCATTTTCAGAAAGAATAAAATATTATCAGATACTGACTGCAATAAAGAGAGAACGTACCGGAGACGGACCCGCGCCCGTGAGTATCACATAATATATTTTTTCACAAATTAGATCATTTATATTTTTGCACTTTGCGTACCTAGTAGGTGGGTACTGGGTACGTCTATAGTATTGAATTGCTAGAATAAATATTGTATTGTAATTTTTTATTACTACCTATCATCTTATCGATTGCATAGATTTACGTAGGCGCAACAGCACAGCAGTACACAGTATCTAAACATTAGGGTAGCAGTACATAGTATCTAAACATTAGGGTAGCAGTCCCAGTTGTGTCCACGATCACAATTATTTTTGTAGTAGGTACTACCTACTAAAATGTATGAAGAAGAAAAGTAAACCTATATTTTGTTACAGAATGCAAATACATACGGAGCATACGGAACCTAGTAGTTTTAGAAATAACGAATCTAGTTTTATGACGTTACAGAATGTAGAAATGTAAGTTTAACTCTCTCTAAAATATTTTTGAATTCCATTTATTTGAATGTCCTAGTTATTCCAGGAACTTGCTATGTTTACATATTATTGCAAGAATGTTGTTACAGGATACCAATGGAACAAATGGGTGCCAGAACTCTTTTAAATGAAAACAACCTTGATAGTACGAACAGCTTCCAATTTCGGGAAAGTGATAAACAGGCGACCAACAAGAAGCGTAAAAAATTTGGTCAAAAATCTTATCTATCCTATAAGTCTCAGTCATGTGCCATCCTTAAAACACGGTATTGATAATGAAACTACTGCTTTAGAGCAGTTAGAAGCTCAACATAATACCAAAATTGTACCTTGCGGTCTTTTTATTGATAAACATTTGCCGTTTTTGGGTGCAACTCCCGATGGAGTTATAGATCAAGACACCATCGTTGAAATAAAGTGTCCCATCACAGCGTTCAAAACCTCCATAGAAGATGCCATTATCAAAAAAAAAGTCAATTTCTGGAAGAAATCAAAAGACGGTCTGATTATAAATCAAAAACATGCTTGGTTTTTTCAAGTTCAAGGTCAGTTGCATATCACAGGAAGGCGAAAATGTATTTTTGGGGTGTGGTCGGGACGTGATAGAGAGATAAAAACTGAAATAATTGAAAGAGACGATAATTTCTGGAAACAACACATGGAGAAAACATTGAAAGATTTTTATACATTATACATGCTCCCTGAATTGTGCGATCCCCGACACAGTCGAAACATGCCAATACGAGATAACTAATTTTTTTTTTGTTTTTGTTTTCAAGCAAAAATTGTTCTGCCCATGACTCCATCCGCGACAAACTCATAAAACATCAAAATTTCATTTAGTTATAATTTCAAGAAGTTTTTTTCCGACTGTTGTCTGTCTTACCGACAGACAGATAAACAAAAATTACCTCAAGATTGTATAGAATAAACTTTCATACGCATTTGTTTTTGATCGCATCACTTTTTTTGTTTTTGACCATTCAAAAGTGCCTGTAATATTATTATATTTAAAATAAAATATTTGAAATAAACATTTTTTCATTAGTATTATATCAATAATCGCTGATTTTATTTCCATACCCATGCCTATATGGACAGTAAATGTGTGTTTTACCCTACGCACGACTCGACGTCGACGTCACGATGCCGTTGTCAATCGGCCGCGCAATGCACTACTTCGTGCGAGCGAAATAGTTGCGACTGTAAAGCTGCGGGGCGGTGAACGACTGCCGTCGGGTGCGAGAAAATTTTTGATTTGAGCTGGAGTAGTGTGGGCTCATAGTATACAGAAGCTGTTGGTATACCTATTTAAATAAATTAAAAAAAAAAAATTAACATTGATTTTTTAACATGTTTGTTATTTTATGTACATTTACGCTACTTGTCGATAGATGGCGTTAATTGTATTTTAATATAATTATTAGCACAATAAAATAAACATACCGTCAGTGGAAAGGAAAAAAAGAAAAAAGCGCCAAAACTCTACTTGTGGTAAAAGTTGAAATTTAGCGAAAAAAAATTATATCTTTTGAAGTATTAATGTTGTACGAGTTGTAGTAGTTAACTCCGTACATTGATTTGTAGTGAAGATGAAGTTGATGTAGTGTAGAGAAACAAGTTCACCCAGTTGCACTAAGTAGTTAGTTTATTGCAATCAAATTACAATATGAATGAAAGGCGATTATTTCTCTCAGTTGTTGATAGCTACCAAGTTATAAGTTGACTATATTTTAATTCGTTAATCACGTTGTTTTATTACGCTAAATTGTACGCGCGTCTTTAGCCTAAAGTAGGTTGCCGCGTAAACAAAAAAAAATGTGCGGTTGTGAAACCGTACATATTGGCAACCCCCAAAAGAAGCTGCAATGAGTTAAAAGAGAGAGAAAGAAACGCCTGTACAAAGTCAAAGTAAAAGTAAAAGTAAACATGTAATAAATTAAAATAAATATGAAATAAAGAACATAAAAGTCCACGAGAATAAAAATAAGGCAAATAAAGAGATTAATGTAAACTAATAACAGTTAATAAAAAATAAAGGCAGGGTTGGCTCGGTGTCCTTGGGGCTGACCATGGTAGTCGTCCGAGGGCGCCTGCTGGATTACTTCTCTGGCAGTTTCCCGTCGAGATCCCATTGGTTGAAGTTCGATGTCCTCATGCGTTCGCGTTCCAGTTGTTTTCTTTGGAAATCGCTTCCTGAGCAGTGTGCAATATTTCCTTGAAATGATCCATAGGAAAGTGATGACAGCAATTGTTAGTAAAAAGTAACAAATTGCATATTGGTGAACATCATGATCCGAGATCGTTGATGGTAGTTTCGGCTCGTTCTCTTGTTGGAAGCGCAGCCTTTTGTCAATCTCCTCGAAGTCGTTTTTCTTAAGCTTGAAGAGTTCGTGTGGCGAGTTGTGGAGTGTAGTGTTAACTATTTTGTTAATCGGTGAATTTAGGTTCGGCACGTGCATGTCATAGTTAACGTCGAGGTTGCTGTTGTATCGATTGTGCGAAGTGATGGTAAGTTCTTTTGACTGCAGTACGCATCCTTGACTTAAAGTTACAATAGCCGCTGATGTGATAGTTTGCGATATTACGTCGTTTTCACAAACAGTACGTAATTCGCACCTTCCGCAACAAACAACCAGCCAGCTGTTCAATTCTTGTAACTTGATCCAAGATTCCTCGCATGACACGCTATGGACGTCACAAGGTGACGTAGTTGTACGATGTCCCAGTAGTTTTGCTTCGCAAGGTGCTTTCTTGTTTTGTAAGTTGAAAACTGGCATATTTGCGCTACAAATGAAGTTGTTATTTTGTTTAGTGACGCATTGCTTAAAGTCTTTGTCTCTTAGTGAGATATAAGAGTTCTTTTCAAAGTTGACGGCAATGTATTCTGAAGATAACTGCATCAATTTGTAATTTGACTCCGTCTTGAATGGTATAGCGATAGCCCGGTAGTAAGTGAAGTCATCATTCGAAGTTAATGGAATATGAACTTCGAACATGAAGTAGTTCTTCGTTATTCGTGCTTTCACATAGAGCAACTTGTAGAGTTCCTTGATATCTTCTCTGATATTTTCTGTTGGTAATGATAGAGTCTTGGGTAGTCTGCCAGATATGTCTTCCAGTTGGTTTATAAGGCTGACTGGTGATATCAAGTGTACGTCCATATGTCCACTGTAAACATTAGTTAACGTGTTCAGGAGCATTGTTTGAATTTCCTTGAGATTCCGTAAAAGTAGTGATGCCGTGAGCGAAGCGGAGTTGAAATAACTTGTGGCCATCATTATTTGTATTTCAGTTTCAATACTGCCTAGATTCGCCTTGGTTTCTTCCATGAAGTGTTCAATCATCTTGCATTGGAGCTTGATGTTTTCGTCATTTTTCTTCAGTACGTCATTTTGTAATTGCATGATGGATGTTTGGTTTTTTGCAAGTTCACGCAAGTAGTTTTCATTTTTTTGTATGGCGTTTATGTCATTGTGATATTTGTCAGCAAACCTTTGGTCTAAGATACCAAATAAGCTGTTAGCTATCATGCCTACTCCGTCAATCAAGCCGCGTTTTTTGCGCATAGATAAATGCTTGTGTGGAGCCAGCAGCATTGTGTTGTAAAAGTTCAGCAGTTCCATCTCGTGAGTAAGTTGGTCGGTCGTAGCCTGGCAATAGCTTTCATGGATCTTTTGGCAAAGGTCATTTACACCGTTGATATAATTTTCAATGTGTTGAACGCCCTGCCAATAGTTTGTCAAGTTGTAATACGTAAGCAAAGTCCATTCATCGTGAATGAGTTCTATTTTGCCTATGGTGTCATAATAAATCGGTCGCTCGTTTTCAAGGTAGGTAATTTGAGTGTTCGACCTTAGTTGCGAACCATATGATCCATTCACAAATATCAACATTGTAAATAGAAATATTAAAATGTTTGTAAGACATTTTCTTCCCCATTGTTTTGTTGTGGTAGGTCTCTCATGCTTTTGTTGGTCCACTATACATGCTTCATGATTTTCATTGCAGTTTGCATCGATTGGTAGCGCCGATAGTTTTACTATAGGACGTTTAATGACACCGTTTTGGGTTTTCAGCGTGACCACTCGAACATATCCGTCTGTTCCAGGGTGAAGTTCTAGCACCCGTCCTATGGCCCATTTCCCTGGTGGTAAATTGTTGTCCCGTACTAGTACAATATCCCCCTTGCTTAGGTTTTTCTTGGGATTGTTCCACTTGCTTCGCGTTTGTAATTGAGTAAGATAGTCGCTTGACCAATTCTTCCAAAATTGTTGGTACCTACATGTGTTCAGTTAATTGCCATCGCCGTCGGAGGTCTATGTTGTTTTCATTAGTGTGGTTACTCCGTGGCAAGGACATTGTTGGACCTCCCGTTAAAAAGTGACCTGGGCTCAGGTAGTTATAAAATTCTTCGGGATCTTCCGTCAGTTGGCAAAGTGGTCTGGAATTCATGCACGCTTCTATCTTCGCAAGCAGGGTGGCAAATTCCTCGTACGTCAGTTTTTGATCTCCCAACACCCGACGAAGATGATATTTCATCGACTTTACTGCTGCTTCCCATAGTCCACCAGCAGTTGGCCAGGCGGGTGCATTAAAATGCCATTGTACTCCCATGTCTGCGATGTTATTGAAGAAGCTTGGCGACAGGATTTGCTTGAAGTCTTCAAATTCCTTTTGAAGCAACTTTGCTGCGCCTACGAAATTCGTACCACAATCCGAGTAGACGTGACCTGGTGTACCGCGCCTGGAGCACATTCTCTGGAAGGCTTCGATGAAAGTTTCCGTACTCAAATCAGATGCAAGTTCGATGTGCACCGCCTTAGTCACCATGCATATGAATATGCATATGTAACCCTTGGAAGTTCGAACTCCTCTCCCTTTGTTGAGTTTAACTTCGACGTGTCCTGTGAAGTCAACTCCCGTGTGGGTAAACGGACGTGAAGGTGTTACTCGTTGTGGAGGTAGTTCTCCCATGAGTTGGTTTGACTCTGTTGGGTTGTAGCGATGACAGCGCACGCAGCGCCGTAGTTCAGCTTTCACCGCTCTATTACCGCCAACGATCCAGTATCGTTGCCGAATGTGCGCTAATGTTAGTCTGGCGCCTCCGTGTAACGTCTTTAAGTGAGCTTGACGGATCACCAATTCAGTTAGTCGTCCACCCTTAGGTAGAATGATTGGATTCTTCATCTCAAATGGTAAACTGGAATGATTTAGTCGGCCCCCTACTCGTATCAATCCGTTGTTGTCCATATAAGGTTTAAGTTTAAAAATGTTACTTTTGCTAGAAATCATTTCTTTCTTCATGAGTTGTTTATATTCTTGCATAATTTCCGTTTGCTGCACATATTTTATTATTTGTTCATTAGTATTGTTTAATTCGCACAAAATTAGGCATCCGGTGTCACGTATCGTGTTATTACGTGCGTTGCGAATAAATCGTTGTACCCATGCTAATATTCTGATTACCTTGGTCAATGAACTGTAATTAGTTAATAAGTTGTGAATACAATGATTGACCTCTTTGTTGTTACTGGAGTTCGATTTCGTCTGGCAAATGCTGCCTATATTTGTTGTAAAAGTGCATGTAAAATTTTCATCATGCTCTTTTTCTTGGAAGGTGTTCAGGAATGTGGGCCCTTCCCACCACAAACTGAATGTTTTTAGTTTAGTTGGTAGCAATCCTCTTGATGCACAGTCTGCAGGATTTTCTTGCGACTTCACATAACGCCATTGCTGGGCTGGTATGATTTGTCTTATTTTTGTAACTCGATTGGCAACGTATTTTTCCCTCTTAGATATATCCCCCTGTATCCATACCAGGACCACTTGGGAATCGCACCAAACGCTTGTAGTAATTTTGAAGTCAATTAGTGCTTCGCTGATCTTTTTGATGAGTTGTGCTAGTAGGTTCGCGCCATTAAGCTCAAGTTTCGGTAATGTGATCGTTTGTGATAATGGTGCCACTCTTGTTTTCGCAGCAAGTAATGTGATTATTGGCTTGTTATGTTCATCTCTGACGCAGCTGTAAACTACGCAAGAGTAAGCCTTCTCGCTGGCGTCACAGAATCCAAACAGTTCGATGTTTTGGTTCGTTGACCCAATCCAGCGCTTGATTTTCATATGTTTTACATTGGGAATATCAGCTCTTAGTTTCAGCCACTTATTCGTTATATGTGACGGTAACTGGTCATCCCACCCGAGTTTATTGAGCCACACTTCTTGAAATATTATCTTCGCCGCAATAGTTATGGGTGATAGCCAACCCAAGGGGTCATAAAGTTGTGAAATTTCCGAAAGTAGTCGCCTTTTTGTTATTTCCGGTCGACCATTTTCTTCATATTTCCAGTTAAGAATAAAAGTTTCGGCATGCGGATTCCATCCTAGGCCTAAAGTTTTCGTAGATTCCTCTTGCTTGAAGTTAAAAGTGTTTCTGCGTGAGATCTGATCCTCACTTAAGTTTTCTAATAATGCTTGATCATTGCTGGACCACTTGCGTAGGTTCATCCCGGCTCCCTTAAATATGTTGATAAGCGATGTCTGGAGTTCCTGGGCCGCTTCCAGTGAGTTGTGGCCGCTTATGACGTCATCGACGTATGTTTCATTCAATAGTACCTTGGCGGCCGTGGGGAATTTATTGCCATCATCGTAAGCTAGTTGTTTGATGGTTCTCATGGCTAGCCACGGCGCGCACTTAGTTCCATAAGTTATGGTGCATAGTTGATATTCTTGCAGTTTCTCTGACGGCGTAGTTCGCCATATAATTTTCTGCAAATGTTGTTGATCCTCAGACAGCCAGATACATCGGTACATTTTCTCGATGTCGGCTGTAAAGGCGTATTTGTAAGTTCTCCATTTTGTGATAAGTTCTTGGATATCTCTTTGTAGATTGGGGCCCTTTTCTTGTAGACAGTTTAGGCTGTATCCCGACTTAGTTTTCTGAGAAGCATTGAAGACGACTCTGAGTTTCGTGGTCGTTGACTCTTCACGGAGTACTCCATGATGAGGTAAAAAGCATTCGATAGTTGAAGATGTCATAGGTTTTGCTGGTTTCATATGGCCTAACTTTAGGTATTCCCAAAGGAAATCCTTGTATAGCATTTCAAGGCGGCCATTTCTTTTAAACCTTTTTTCTAACTGCAGCAATTGTGATACTGCGATCGTTTTCGATGTTCCGATCTTATTTTCATAATCTGAATGTAAAGGCATCTTCACAATGTATCTTCCATCTGAACCACGGCGGGTAGTTTCTTTGTAGTATGTTTCACACCGATCGTCTTGAGGTTGATCCGAGTTCGTTTTGGTGACGTCTTCACATTCCCAGAACTTGGTTATATCAGTCAAGTCTAGTAGTGTGACGTGACAGTTTAAAGTTTCTAGTTTTCCACACAAAATCCATCCCAGCTGTGTTTGTTGAGCAACGGGTGACCTTGGTGCTCCTTTTAATATTCCATCTAGTATTATCTCAGCGTAAACGTCAGCTCCGAGTAGTAAGTCAATAGACCTTGAAATGTTAAATTCAGGGTCCGCTAGTTTTAAGTTTTGCAAATGCGTCCAGTGGGATCGTTCGAATGTGTTATTCGGTAGTTTATTGATTAGTTTTTTCATAATCAATGCTTCAGTGTTGAAAGTATATTCGGAATGGATTGATTTGCATGTTATTTTAAGGCGGCCTTTACAATCGCCTGATACAGTTCCAACTCCAGATATCTTCGCTGTTAGTTTGTTTCTGGGCAGCTTAAGCAATTGCGCTGCATTTTCAGTAATTAAGTTCACTTGTGAGCCTTGATCTAAAAGCGCACGAAGAGTTACATAAGTCCCATCTACAATTTCGACCTTAATTTGGACGGTTGTCAGTAGTGTCTCCATCTCGCTGGCAGATAGGTGATTTGAGCTTGGTGTTTCAGTTTCCCTCGAAGGTCGTTGACCTGAACGTTGGTTCTCATTGCTCGTTGAAAATGTATTTTTATTAGAAGTATTGTAATGCAAAAGCGTATGGTGCTTCATATTACATTCCTTACAAGTTTTTGTAGAGTTGCAAGTTTTGCTTTCGTGAGTGAACAAACAGTTTTTGCATAATCGCAATTTCGCAACTATGTTGTTTCGTTGTTTTATATCCGAGTCAATAAACTGTTGACATCGCATTAAAACATGACTGTTCTTACACAGAGGGCATTGTCCGTATGAAGTATGATAAGTTTTTGGAATCCACTTCTTATGGTCGAAGTTTTTTCGAGTTCCGTGTTTTTCAGTTCCAGCCGACTTCTCCGAAATTTGGATATCTTTTTTTGAAGTTTTCATGGTTTCAAACGCCATGAATTGGTTTTCTAAGTACATCATAAATTCCTGTAGTGAGGGAACCTCTCTACTGTCATGTAATTTCTTTATGTATTCATTGTAGCTCCCACTGTCTAGTTTCTGCGACATCAGATGGGCAATTATGGGATCCCAACTTGCTACATCAAGCCCAATGTTTGTTAAACCATTTAGACATTCCGTGGTTACGTCATGCAGCTTCTTTAAGTTGTAAGCATCTGGCTTCTGTATGACAGGCAACTGCATCATAGTGTTTACGTACGATGAGAATTGTAGTCGACGGTTGTCGTGCCGTTGAGTTAGTATCTCCCAACACGAAGTGTAGTTGTCAGCACAAATGCTTAAGTGTTGCACCAGCCTTTCTGCTTCACCTTTCAGCTTAGTCTTCAGATGCTGCATTTTTTGAGCATTGTTTAGTGTCGGGTTTTTATGTATGGTTTCCAGAAATAGGTCTTTGAATGAAATCCATTTGCTGTAGTGTCCTGAGAATTCTGGAATCTCAATTCTTGGTGCTGAACGTTGATGATGAGCTGTGGACCACACCTTGCTTTTCAGTTGTTTTCGGATTTCGTCATATCTGTCTTCCATGTTGTTGAACTTGTCATAATATGTGTGGTTTGAACCTTTCAGTAAAGCTTCCAGTTCCCAATGAGTGTTGTCAATAGTTTCCCATTTTGACTTCAAGATTGACAAGTGATCGTCAAGTTCCCATTTTTCAGCTAAAGCATCAAAATCAATTTTTGCCATAGCCCGATCGATGGCCTTGAAGTTGCATTCCTGTTTAGTCAACAATGCCTTTGTTTTCTCATCAGGTTCTCCTTTTGACAAGTCCGATAAGTCAAATTTGACATTATCTTCAATTGTTTGAAACATTTGTAAAATGTCTGCTTTTGTTGTTTCGTACATTAATTTTGTCTTCCCGTAGACATCTTCAACAAAATAGTTAATGTTTCGGTCTTCAATTTCTTGCATGAGCAATGTATGCCGTGCATTGAAATCCATCCATTGAGCTTCTAAAGAGGACAGCCGCTTTTTCAAGTATTCTGATGTTTTTCTGGTTTTGCTATCCTTGTTATAATTAGTGCATAAAGTTTTGATGTTTTCAAAACATGTTGATTGTAGTGACAGCTTATTCATCTTGATTATAGATGACGTTTTCTTGATGTTCAAGTTAGTTTTGAAGTGACTCGTAGTAGTTCTTCAATAGTTGTAGTTAGTTGCAGCAGTTGAAAGCTCTTCTAGTAGTCGAAGGTTCTCACTGCTCCAGAAGTTGTTGTTGGTTCCGGTACTCAATGTGCCTGTCCTCTGGTTAGATATATGCGCCTTCTCAATCCAACTGGGGCGACCCGCTTGTGGGAGACCAGCTGAACCGATTCGCTATCGTACCCAGAAACACAAACACACTAAGATACGAATCCGGCTCGAAGGACCATTAAATGTTTGGAGATCGGTTGTTATTAGTGAAACAACTTGTTGTCGTAGAACGAATGTATTTATTAGCCGGAGGTGGTTGTTTTTATACAAAAATTGGTACTAGTGCTACTTACAACTAATTCTGTACATTAACCAATTAAAACTATTAAATTAAAAATAAATAAAATTTAGAAATTTGTACACCAATAACATCGCCTAAATTATAGCCAATAGCGTTACACTATTTAGGACAGAACTTTATTTACAACGTGAACAATGGAAAGAAAAGGATAGCCGATAAAAGAGCGAGATAGTCGATGAGTGTGAGGTCCGTGCAAAGAGGACGCGCCTCCGCAGCGCCGCGCGCTGAGTTTCGCGCCGCTATAAATATTGCGTAACGCGTGCCTCTGTCCTTTCCTCCTGCGACCGTCGAGCCGTGAAGATGCAAACGCCGTGCGCCGTGCCGCGCTGCGATACCTACGCGCGATGGTCGGCGCGTGATACTGGCAGCGGCGTCGGCGAGTTACTTCGTCTCTTGTAGACAGAGGATCAAAAACGTTCAGCAAAATAGCTCTTTTCAGAGCTTTCTGTGTTAACAGAGCATATCAAAAACGTGAAATAAAATAGCTCTTCTCAGAGCTGTCTGTGTTAACAGAGGTGGTCAAAAACGTTGAATAATATAGCTCTTTTCAGAGCTGTCTGCTTCTTGGTTTCTGTTAACCGATGGTCTAAATCCTTGTAGCTTGTGCTATGGCTAGTGTGGCTACAGTACTCCCCCTCAAGCGAAGCGTACCGGCAGTTTGACGACACGGCCCGAGCGAGTTTTCTTATCGCCGGGATGTGACGTCGCTGTTGGTTGCGGTACATGTGTTTTCTTGGTAATCTTGCTGGTTTTCTCGGTAATGGTGGTTGAAGGTAATGGTAATTGCTTGGTAACGCTGGGTTGAGGTAATGTGAAGGTAACTGTACTGGAGGTTGGAGGTAAAGTATCTTGAATGTCTTCGGTGAGTATAAATGCAGGCTTCAGTCGGTCGATGGATATATTTGCTTGGCGCTCGGGTAATTGTACTGTGTATACCTTCTCAGTACGTTGTAACACTCTGTAGGGTCCTTCGTATGGTGATTGAAGTGGTTTTTTTACTGCATCTGTTCTTATGAATACGTGGCTGCACGTGAGTAGGTCTTGATACACGAATACGCTTTTATTGCTGCTGTGATGCTTCGTAGGTACTTGCGGTTTGTTTTGTTGAATTATATTACGTAGGTTGTCAACGTAGGTATAATCCAAAGTAGCAGGTGTGCAGGTGGTACATGTAGTGAAAAATTCTCCAGGTAGACGTAGATTGTAGCCGTAGGTAAGTTCGGCGGCACTCACACCTGTGTCTGAGTGTAGCGCGGCTCGAAGTCCTAGTAGTACAGTAGGTAGTACGTCGGTCCATGTACTTGCGCTCGCGAGTTTGGCGCGTAATGCAGTCTTGAGTGTTCGATGCCAACGTTCAATTATGCCGTTGCTTTGTGGATGATATGGTGTGGTACGATTTTTCTTGATTCCCATTAATTTAGTTAGGTTTTGAAATAGTTGACTCTCGAACTGACGACCTTGATCACTTGTGATGGTAGTCGGGCATCCAAATCGGGCGATCCAGTGTTGGTACACAATATCGGCGATTCTAACAGCTGATATTTCGTCGGTAGGTATTGCTTCGGGCCACCTAGTTAGTCGGTCGATCATCGTTACTAAGTACCTGTGACCTTGACGTGTTGTAGGTAGTGGTCCGACGATATCAATGTGTAGGTGTTGGAATCGCTCGGTTGGCGGGAAAGATCCGACGTTCGAGTGCGTATGTCGTTGTATCTTGCTTTTCTGGCAAAGTATACAGGTTCGAGTCCAGCAACCGATGTCTGCGTTCATTGATGGCCAGAAATATTTTTGAGTAATGAGTTTGCGAGTCGTGCGTGTACCGGGATGACTGATGTTGTGTACACTGTCAAATACTTGTTTTCTATATGGTTTAGGTATGTACGGGCGTACATAAGAGGTCGATGTTTCGCAGTATAGTTCGATGTCGCTGTTAGGTATAGGTATTTTCTTCAAAGTTACGTTTTCTTGTGATAACAGTTGTTTAATGTTGCTGTCCTTGTCTTGCGCACTCGCTATGTCGTTGTAGTTGATTGCAGATGGGAATGTGATGGATTCTATGCGGCTTAGGGTGTCGGCAACAATGTTGTCTTTGCCGCTCACGTGTCGAATGTCGGTGGTAAATTCACTGATGAATAGTAACTGTCTTGTTCGCCTCTGAGTTTCGGAATTTGATTGAGTCTTGGACATCACATATGTAAGCGGCTTGTGGTCGGTGAATATGATGAGATGGCGACCTTCGAATATCTTCCGGAAATGTTTGACTGCCATGTACATTGCAAGTAGCTCTCGATCGAAAGTGGAGTATTTCTTCTGCGCGTCGTTGAATTTCTTGGAAAAGTATCCGAGCGGTTGCCACGTATTATGTAGGTATTGTTGTAGTACGGCACCGGCAGAGTTATCTGATGCGTCGCAGAATAAGGCGAGTGTTGCGTGATGAGATGGATGAGCGAGTAGAGCTGCGTTTATGATGCTAGCTTTACATTGCTCGAATGCTTGCGTCGCCTCTTCGGTCCACGTGATCGGAGTCTTATCGCGCTTCTTGACGTTGTGTAGGTAGGCATTTAGTGGTGCTTGCTTCGATGCGGCGTTCGGTACGTGATCACGATAGAAGTTGATCATGCCGAGGAATCTTCTTAGTTCTTCGATGTTCGTTGGTTTCGGGTAATTAGTGATTGCTTCGATTTTGTGTTGCGGCGGCTTGATTCCATCAGCTGATACGGTGTAACCTAGGAACTGTACTTCAGGTTTGCCTAGGTTGCATTTAGCGGGGTTGATGGTAATGCCGTTGTCTTCTAAGCGTTTTAATACGGTGTGGAGATGTTCTCGATGTTGAGTTTCGTTTTCAGATGCAAGTAGTAAGTCGTCGATAAATGGGAAAACAAAGTCTAATCCTCGTAGTACTTCATGTATGTAGCGTTGAAACGTTTGTCCCGCGTTTTTCAAACCGGGGCACATACGTGGGAATTCAAATAGTCCCATTGGCGTGATGATAGCGGTCTTCTCAACGTCTTCTTCTCGCACACTGAGTTGTTGATAAGCGCGGTTGAGGTCAACCGTGGAGAATATAGTTTTCCCCGATAGGTGGTGAGTGAAATCTTTGATGCGTGGCACTGGGTATCGATCTGGTATAGTGATCGAGTTGAGTCGGCGATAGTCACCACATACTCTAATATCGCCATTTTTCTTAGGCACGATGTGTAGAGGTGATGACCATGGACTCTTGCTAGGTCTGCATAGTCCTTGTTCAATCATATTTTCGAATTCTTTCTTCACTGTTTCGAATCGATGAGGTGGGATTGGTCGAGCTCGGCAATGAACTGGTGGTCCACGGGTTTCGATGAAATGTTGCACGTTGATGTTAGAGTTTAATTTCATTGATGTTAGTCTTGTTATGCCGGGATATTGTGCTAATATGTCGTGGTATGATTGTGACAAATTGATACTGCGTACGGTAGGTACGTCTGACACTCGCACCGGGGCGTTGACTTTTAGGCTCGTGACGGCGTCGATTAATCTTCCGTTTTTTAAGTCGACGATGAGTTGGTGATGTTTGAGGAAGTCTGCTCCGAGGATTGGCCTTGAAACATCAGCTACTATAAATGTCCACTTGTACGGACGTCGTAAGTTGAAGTCGAGAGTTAGTGTTCTCTCGCCATACGTAGCTATAGTTGTGTTGTTCGCAGCGTACAGTTTGAATGGTAGCGGTGTTCCAACTTCTCCTTTTCTTCTTGGTAGCACTGATATGTCGGCTCCGGTGTCGACTAAGAAAGATAAGTTTGTGTTTCTATCGGTGATGTGTAGGCGGTGTGATTTCTCTTGAACGCCGGTAGCCGCCTCCGCCAACGTTCGGTTTAGTTTTCCGAGGTCGTTGCTTTGAATGAGCAGGGAGGTGTGCAGTGTCGAGCTTGTTCTTTGAAGCGCCGATGGTAGTAGCAGAATGGTGAAGGTGATGATGAATCACGATTCCGTGAACGTGACGTGCTGCGTGTGCGTTGCTGAGATGGGTGACGGCGGCGGCGGTAGTCGGGGTTGTATGCTGGTCTTGACCTTAATTCGGCGATCTCCAATGATAATTTTCTTATCTCGTTGATAAGGTATTGTGTATCGGTGTGTGATGATGACGTGGACTGTGCTGGTGATGGTTGTATTGCTGAGACTTCTGTAGTTGACGCGGACTGCTCCATCATTTTGTCAGCGAGGAGAGCGAGTTCTTCCAGCTCAGTTTTTGTGCTAAATGATTCGCTGACGGCCAGGACGGATCTGATATGTGATGGTAAGTGGTTGGTCCACATGAGTCGTAACGTGGAGTCAGGGACCTTGTCTCTGGCTAGGTTACGCATGCGGCGGAGTAGCTGCGTAGGCTTCTGATCGCCGAGTTCCATCTCGGACAGTAGTTTCTGGAACTGTCGGCTGTCGGACTCTTCATAGGCAGATATGAGACGTTCCTTGATTGCGTCGTATTGATTCCTCTCCGGCGGGTTGTATAGGAGGTCCATGATTTGCTCGATGTCTTGACGTTCGAGCTGTGCGATGACCATCTGGGCGAGCTGAGCCTGTCCCTTCTTCATGTCGTTGGTAGCTGCTTCGAAGCTAATGAACCATAGACGTGGTCGGTCACGCCAGAATGGTGGAATGCGCATTGTGAGGGATATGCCAGCTGTTTCCGTCTTCGCTACGGTGTGGGTTAGGTCTTCTGTCGGGCAGGGATTTGCCATCTTGATGTTGGATAATAATTTATTTTCTTCCAGCAGGGATTCGTTCTTCCAGCAGGGATTTGTTCTTCTTCTTGCTGTTCTTGCTCGGGGTCACCACTTTGGAGATCGGTTGTTATTAGTGAAACAACTTGTTGTCGTAGAACGAATGTATTTATTAGCCGGAGGTGGTTGTTTTTATACAAAAATTGGTACTAGTGCTACTTACAACTAATTCTGTACATTAACCAATTAAAACTATTAAATTAAAAATAAATAAAATTTAGAAATTTGTACACCAATAACATCGCCTAAATTATAGCCAATAGCGTTACACTATTTAGGACAGAACTTTATTTACAACGTGAACAATGGAAAGAAAAGGATAGCCGATAAAAGAGCGAGATAGTCGATGAGTGTGAGGTCCGTGCAAAGAGGACGCGCCTCCGCAGCGCCGCGCGCTGAGTTTCGCGCCGCTATAAATATTGCGTAACGCGTGCCTCTGTCCTTTCCTCCTGCGACCGTCGAGCCGTGAAGATGCAAACGCCGTGCGCCGTGCCGCGCTGCGATACCTACGCGCGATGGTCGGCGCGTGATACTGGCAGCGGCGTCGGCGAGTTACTTCGTCTCTTGTAGACAGAGGATCAAAAACGTTCAGCAAAATAGCTCTTTTCAGAGCTTTCTGTGTTAACAGAGCATATCAAAAACGTGAAATAAAATAGCTCTTCTCAGAGCTGTCTGTGTTAACAGAGGTGGTCAAAAACGTTGAATAATATAGCTCTTTTCAGAGCTGTCTGCTTCTTGGTTTCTGTTAACCGATGGTCTAAATCCTTGTAGCTTGTGCTATGGCTAGTGTGGCTACAAATGTACGAGTTGTAGTAGTTAACTCCGTACATTGATTTGTAGTGAAGATGAAGTCGATGTAGTGTAGAGAAACAAGTTCACCCAGTTGCACTAAGTAGTTAGTTTATTGCAATCAAATTACAATATGAATGAAAGGCGATTATTTCTCTCAGTTGTTGATAGCTACCAAGTTATAAGTTGACTATATTTTAATTCGTTAATCACGTTGTTTTATTACGCTAAATTGTACGCGCGTCTTTAGCCTAAAGTAGGTTGCCGCGTAAACAAAAAAAAATGTGCGGTTGTGAAACCGTACAAATGTTAATCTGTTCTTTTACAATGTCATCGTGTTCCTTATTTTTTGCATTGTATTTGATGACAATACCACATTTAAAGCATACTTAGATAACAAAATAGTAGTCGCTTTAGAAAAAGTACTGCGAAAATTAATCCAATAATAGTCAAATATCCAGTACCTACTTAACCAAAAATTGTTACACGGTTCCTTGTTAGAAATGAGCTCCGAGGCCGAAACTCGAGTTCCGAGTCGAAGCTACTGAGTCTTCAAGGCTCGAGCTCTGAGGGCTCGTAAGCCTTAAAGGCTCGAGCTCTAAAGGCTCGAACCTTGAAGGCTCACTAGCCTTATATGAAGGGCTCGAGTCGAAGCTCGAGTTTTATTTATATGCCATGTAATATTAAAATGAAATATTTTTGTTTTAATGCAGTAAGAACGTATAAATAAAATAAAAAGACAGAAAAAAGAAAACTATATTAAACAATGAATTATTATTCGATATTTAACGATGACGATAAGCACATTGATGCCTGGATGTTTTTGTTGTTCAGCCTGTTTCTTTTTTTAAATTACCAGATTTTGAAAAGGCTTGCTCACTAGGAATGCTTGTCGCTGGTATAGATAAAACTTCGAATGCTATTTCAGCTAAAGTTGACAACGACAATTCTTTTTGTTTTTTCCACCACAATAATACATTTGTGTTTTCAGGCTCAATAGGCATATTTATGTATGTATCCACTTCATCTGCGATATTTCTAGTCTCCGGTTGCTTGTACACGGATGCAAATAAACTTTTTTTTAACTGGGTTAACTTCACTAGAGCTACCTCATTCATAATTATGTGTTGACAAATTGTCTCCTCTCAATTCTTGTATATTTTGATCTTTGAGCTTGTCTTATAGGGTTTTTAAGTTGAGTAATGGTTGAGTGTTGTTCTTTGCTATAAAATAATTATTATTAAGTCGCGGGTCTAATAGAACGGCAAGTTGTGCCAAATCATTGTTTAAAATCTCAGAGTACTCATTTTTCGATCATGGCCGTTGCACAATTTTTCATTGTTCCATCTTCTTGTTTGTTAAGATGCTCTGTTAAAACATCAAGTATCGGCACCACATAGTAGGTACAAACTTGGATAATTGTGTTTTGAAAGCATAACAGTAGCTTCGTAAAATGGTTGAAGAAAATCTACCAATGCTTCTACGATCTCCCAATTTTCTATATTGTATGGAGAAAATTCTGTGTATTCCAAACACATATAATTAAGCACTCTTTTCATTTTTAAAGCTCTTTCCAACATCATATAAGTGGAGTTCCACCGGATAGGCATTTCTTTTATCAAGTTGACATGAGAAATGCTTAAGGAGGTACAACATTCCACATATAATTGTTTTTCTTAGCATAAAAAGTTATAAATTGTACTATTTGTTGTACCGGCACAATAATTTCTTTCGCTTCTTCTGCACCTTTCTTTACTACCAGATTTAATACATGCGCCATGCATCTTAAATGAGTAATATCCTTAAATTTTTTTACTTTCAAAACAATTTGCTCGCTTTTGTGAGGAAACGGTATGAGATCAAATTCCAAAGTCATAGAAATCATCTCCCCAATATTGGATGTGTAGTGGGTAGTTACAACTATATATGGTTTGTTGGTTATAGATGTCCAAAAATCAAATGTCAAAGCGATCTTATGCTTCAAATTTTTGATTATATTTATTATTTGCTGCTTTTTCTCTTCGTATAATTCTTGTATGGAAGATGTAATTTGAAATCTACTTGGTAAACGATACGTATTATTAAGTGCTGATAAAAATGATTGAAACTCCTGTTCTTCTACTATTCGGAAAGGATGCTGGCCATGTATAATAAACTTTATCAAAAGGTCGTTAATGTCCACTTGTTGATTTTTATGTTTTAAGGACCCAGCCTTTTCGTTTTGTTCACTCTGTAAAAAAATGACATCACCATGGTGCGATTGATGCCTTTTCAAAATGGAGTGCGATGTTTTCAAAGAAAATGTATGACGGCATACCTTGCACAACAATTTGTTGGATTCTTTCTTAAAATGACACCATTTCCAACTAACACGCGGCTTTTTCGACAACATAGAAGATATGGAAGCATCATTTTCTGTAAGCGAAGTATCAGTAGTATCAAACTCGATATCTTTCGATGTTATATTATATCTTCCTCGTTTATTTTGTAGATCTAACGATCTTTCACCAGTGACAACTATTATAAAAACTATATTATTAATTATAAACCAAGCAAACTTCACACTGATTTTGACGCGAATGACGTATAGAAGTAATTATTACAATAATATAAATAGTTACGTGGGTAGTTTTAATAACTAGCATGATATCGCTAGCTGAATTATTGCGTTTAATTTTTTTATAGGAGGAGGTATAAAATTGTAATAAAATTTAGTGTTATAAATTAGTATTATACAGTGAAATTAGTTAATTTTAATTACGTAGGTATTTATTACATTTATTTTGGAGCAATGTTGTGTAGTGAGACTTTAAAACAGAGCTCGAGTCGCGACTCGAGCCTCGGAACTAGGGTTCGAGACTGGGCTTGAGCCTTCGAAGTAAAGCTCGAGGCTGCAGCTCGAACCTTCATAGGAGGCTCGAGCCTTGAATGAGTCGAAGACTCGGGAGACTCGAGTCTTTTAACAACATTGATAACAACCCTTTTGACAAAATAACTAAATTGCTTGGTGAGTATCGGCTTTAAAGTGAGTTAGTTTTAAATAACAGTTATGAATAAATACTTAAATATACGAACTATAGTAATTCATAAACTCGAATTGCTAAAGTACCAGCATCAATCGAGATCCAAAATAGCAAAAAATACTTACACTTTGCCAGTGAAAAAATACTTACTACACTGAAAATACGTCGCTTTAGTAGCTACGCGGGCTGTTATTTAAGAAAAACAGGAAAAAATCATAATTTTAGTAATTAACATTTTTCGCGCCAAAAAAATAGACTGATTGACGTTAGACCTACACAGGTTCCTACCATTTTACATTAAATTGCGTATTTTATATAATTTGATAGATTGTTAAAGGTACAAGAAAAAATCATAGCGTCAACAATACTCAACAATTAGCAAATAAATTGTACGCTGTTGTTTCAACGCTCGATAGATGGCGCTATGGTTTAGTTACCGGCGATAGTATAGGTTGCGACTTGCGAGCTTCCGAAACAATGTTAATTGTCCGGTTAAGTAGTCAACAGCCTTAGCGTGATGAACTATAAGTGGTCCTTTCAAAAAAAAAATCCGAAACACTTATATGTATTTAGATGTACCTATCTAGTACTGTGAATCTGTGATTGATTGTTTTCTCTCGCTCAATAATAGGTCTGTGCCTTTAGCCAAACGCCATTTTAGTGCTTGTCTACCGAGAGAGTAGAAAACAATGTTTGATGATGAGTTGATGACACTGACAAGCGTCAAAATTTACTTCAATTCCATATATTTTGGTTTTCTACTCCACAAGTAGACAAGTATACTAAATGGCATTGGCTACAGCTGCTGATTAGTCAAGTGTTTTTATTTTTCTAGGTAGATATTACTATCTAAAGTACCTAGTTATTGTTTTTTTATCGTTTTAAGTCGCTTTGTTCATTGTTTAGGTTGATTTATATTGGGCTCGCTGTCATTGCAGCGGTAAGTCCCCTCTTTGAGGAGTGGCTTGAGAGACGCTACGGCGTCCTCACCTACCGCCTGACGCAGGTGCTTACCGGACACGGAAGTTTCGGTAGGTTCCTTTTTCGGATTGGGCGGGAGGAAACGCCCGGGTGTCATCACTGCGAGGATCGCCCGGAGGACACGGTGGAGCATACGGTGGCGGTGTGTCCTGCGTGGACTGAGCACCGCCGTGTCCTCAGGAATGTGATCGGCGACGGCGACCTCTCGCGTCCGGCTCTGGTTCAGACCATGGTACGGAGCGAGGGGCACTGGGATGCCGTCTCCTCCTTCTGCGAAGCAGTCATTCTAGCTAAGGAGGAGGCGGAGCGCGTGAGGGAACGAACCTCCTCACGACCCGGGGCCTAACAGGGCTGATGCCGATACGGAGCCGCGGAAGACTTAACGGGTTGCCGGGCTCCGGCTCGAAGTGCAGGAGTAGGAACGGGGTGGTTTTTAGTCAGTAAGAGTCTGACACTCCCTCGCGCCTCACCCGGGCGGGAGAAGTCATTGGATGATTTTCCCCCCTCAAAAAAAAAAAAAGGTTGATTTATATACCTCTACAGTAGCTGTAAGTATAATATTTAGGTGAAGTCTTTTAATTAAAATGGGAGGATGGTATGGTAATCAAAAAATCAAAAACTAATAACAAACAAAAAGTCAAAACTAAAAAACAAAAAATAACTATTATTAGTACCTACTGATAGGATACCCACCCACTGATAGGTAAGAAGTCGGTGCCATAAGTTCCATACAAAATTATTCATTAAAACCTTAATAGGCACTTAATTTACAATTTTGTTATGAGAGAAATTACGGAAAACACATCAATGTGTTTTCCGATTTCCATTTGAAACCTCGTAGGTACGCGCACTCCTCGTCGACAGCGGCATTTTGGAAAAACAACTGTCAAAACTATTTTTACAACATCTCTTTTCCTGAGCATTGTACGACTAAAACGTAAACCAAAATATTAAACTAATTAGGTACAATTTTCTGCATTAAGTATCGTTTTTGTAAAATAAGCAGTTTTGGTGCCAGAGCACCGCAAAATACAAATCAAGGAGCACTGAGTATTTGATATTTCAATTAAACCAATACCTATTATATAGGCATTCTTGAACGTCAAAGAAACTAGCACAACTAAGAATGAATACGACAAACTCAGACTACTTATTAAATGTGCTGGACGAATGAGAAGAAAAGTTATTACGTAGCTAAGCAATATAATTATCTTATGTAGGGAGTCAGGATAACTGATGAAGGTAATGGAAGTCACTTCAGGACCGCGGGATAGCAACGGTTCACAGAGAGTAACAGGTAATTGAAGGAAGGTAGTAAATTTATTTCTGGGCTATGTTACGTCACATTGTGACATGGTGTAATCTCTGTCGGCCGCCGGTCACTGACGCAGTGCAGCACAAGCTTCACCAGGTATCATACGACTTAGGTAGGTACTTATCGCTTATCTCGATGTTCTGATCTAAATTACTAAAAATCTAATATGTGTGATTTGAAACTTGGCAGAAATAGGCAATTTTGTTATGATAATAAAGTGTTTGCCACCGCTACCGGCACCGAGCGCTTGATAAATGCAAGAGTGAGCGTCACGCTGATAATAACGTGGACACCGGCCGGCGCGCGGCGCACCCACCGCTACGTACCTACACACTAATGTACTGGAACATTCTGCCGCAGCCGAGTCACTAGTAGTCACTACCTACTGCAGAACACGTTGCTCGATCCGACATGCTCTGTGTAACTGTAAACTACAACAACTACATATGAATAGAAATGATAATGTTAGAAACGTTTTGTTATTAGAAGTTCAAGTGGACCTTCCCGAAAACACGTGGAACTCCACGATTTGCACGGCACTAAGTGGCGCATGCGTATAATCCTAATCCTAAGTTGTCGCCAGTATATCATCTGTGTATAAGAACCTATTAGCCAAGCAAAACGCTAAAACGCTAGTCTGTCGGTCCTAGGTCACAGAAGCGTACATAGGTATACATTGGTTCTTGCTAGCATAAAGTAATATCGTTCGTCTCATAATTATGCGCGGAACATTCTGGCACAAACAATCTAAGTAATTAGGCAATGCCGCGTGCCGCAATGGTAATTCCAAAATAATGAAAGAACGACAACATTAGTTCGGTGCCTGCATTGTATGTGGCATACCCATACATAACAGAGTATCAATGTAGACGTGCGGCCGAGATAGCGGGGTATCTGGCAATCTGTAGTGCCGTCTTATTTATATCGATCAGACTTTATCGGGAATCAATTCACGTACCTACGTCAGTGCTATTAATGGATGGAAAATGCGCCTATTTAATCTTATTATAGCTTTTTAAAATTAATTGTATAACAACCTACTTATTGATTTTTAGAGATTATTTTGTTTTTGATTATCCTCGAGACTGAAAGCTGGCAAGCCTGCAAATTCCAAGTGAGGCTGCTCCATTAGATCACCGAATCCATTACAATTACCCGACCAACCCTATATACTATGGTAGGTAAGTGAGGAGTCGGGTGTCGTACAGTTATTACGACAGCATACGCATCAAATATATTCAAAAAAAGAGCTTTAGGTGTGCTAAAGCTCTTTTTTCCTCCTCCTCACTTGTATAAACGCTGATAATCTTGAAACGGTACAAGATCTCAAATCATGGCTAATAACATTTACTAATCCCCAACCAAACTGAATCCACTACCTACCTAAGTAGATTCAAAGTATGATGCACGGGTTTACGTTGGCTAATCATGTTGTGTTCATTCAAAAATTTATATTTATTATAAGCGTCGTCGTAACGAATAACTTCACTTTCGCAAGAACTAGTGCGCAAAACAAAACCAAAATGTTGATATTAAACAGTCTATGTGTTCTATCTTGGTCTCTCAGGTTTATTGTAAAGCTCTGAAAATGCTTTCACTGCGAGCGGAACCCAAGACGTTGTGGCCCGTAGTCGCACTCGTGGCTCTGCGGGCAGCATCAAGATAAGATACAAGAAGGGTATCGGAAAGCATTGATTGATAACATCACAGTGTAGAGGTATATAATGACCGCTACCTGAACCGCCGGACATCACTCCCTGGACACCACACGCTGCACACTGCGCGCCGCCATGAAGTGCTTCGCATTGCTCGCCCTGCTGCTCGTGTCCTCTGCTTCGCTGGCGGAGGACTCCTCCACCTCCTCGCCGTGCGACCCTGAGGCTTGCAAGCTGCCGCACTGCCGGTGTTCCAGCATCGAAATCCCTGGGGGCCTCGCTCCTCGGGACACTCCGCAGGTGAGGACACAACCATTCACGAACCACGAATGTCTTCATAAACTTTTGTTATACTAAACTACTGCACACTGCACAGTACTCTACTTCAAGTATTGACTGCTTCGGCTGTCCAGTGTCCGGCAGGACAACTGGTAGTAAATGATATCCCGATTTCGATGTCAATTTAATCGAATTATTGGATTTTTCGATTACATTTGTCTCAAGTGTAGTTTGAAATACTCATTAGCTGCTGGAATATATCGACTGTTGAACAACGGCCTGCTTCATTAAAGAGGGTTTGCACCACGACCATCAGTTAGAATATGATGATAAAAACTAAATGGAATATAACAGTACACTTGCCTCCGGTTACATTAATAGTATAATATTTAAGTTTTTAAGTACAGCAGTGGCCCACCCTGCGTCAGCCACTGCTGAATTGTATCGAGTCAGTCACAGACCCTGTGTAAATCTAATGTTTTAAAGAAAAAGTTAATCAAATCGATAGAGGTATCAGTTAGTGTACCTACTTGAAAAGAAAACCTCGGAACACATCAGTTCCAAAATGAGATAATATCAGGACGACATCAGACGTCTTTGGAGCTGACGTGTGAAGGGTGAAGGGACTCAGCATCGGTAACGTTACAGAGTGCTGCAGAGGGCGGCGTGTAGTCAGACGCCGGCCGCAGTGCGTCTGTGCGCTCGCTAGCTCGCTACATTCACTGCGTACACGATGCTATCAGCACTTGTCAATTATTGTTAATCCGCTTATATTATTATCAGAACATACATAATTAAATTGAATGCCTATAATTAGTTCAAAGATTATGAAATCATTGACAATTCATTACTCTTTGTTATCTTACGTTTATGTAATAATTGATATCACGTTAGGCCTATTGGAAATTTCCATTTTTTCGTTTCAACTAGTGGTTATAACAGTGTGTAATAATGGTACATCTGAGTCTGTCTAGATACTCAGTACATGCTTCGTGGTCTGTTCCCAGTTCGTAGTGGTGGCGTTCGAGGACAGCGTGCACGAGGAGAACATCGTGACGTACCGGCGTGTGCTGTACAACCGACGCAACTCCAACGGCTGCGCGGCCAGCGCCACTTTCTTCGTGAGCCACCTCTACACCAACTATGTGTTCGTCAATGAGCTATACAACCGTGGCCACGAGGTGGCGCTGCACTCCATGACACACATGAATCCGTCCACATACTGGCGCGATGCCACCTATGATGTCATCAAACAAGAGTTTGCTGACCAGAGAGTACAGATGTCGCACTTCGCCAACATTCCCTACGACTCTATCACCGGTAACTTTCGCATTCAGTTTTAATTGGTTGCCCTAATGTACTGGACACCCTACACCCAGACACCCAGTGCCTACCTATATACAATGTCTTGTGAGTATGTCATATTTAAACGTGACAAATACTTGCCGACATACTGCACAAAACACATCTACTTACATTTGGGTTCTCGTATCTAAATTTGACGGAATTGAAAATGTGTGCTCTATATATTTTTTATGGCATAAGCCGGTAAACGAGCAGACGGATCACCTGATGGTAAGCAATCGGCGTCGCCCATGGACACCTGGAACATCAGAGACGTTACAAGTGCGTTACCAGCTTTTTGGGGATTAGAAGTTTGAGGATCGTTGGGGATTCAGGGATTGGAGAGATTG
Organism: Spodoptera picta; assembly: GCA_038387885.1. Classification (NCBI taxonomy): domain Eukaryota; kingdom Metazoa; phylum Arthropoda; class Insecta; order Lepidoptera; family Noctuidae; genus Spodoptera; species Spodoptera picta. Next base: position 11,387 of record JAZHFQ010000718.1, on the reverse strand, counting down.
GGGAATGGGAGGGTCATTGGGCCTCCGGTAACCTCACTCACACGACGAAACACAACGCAAGCATTGCTTCACATAGGTTTTCTGTGAGGCCGTGGTATCACTCCGGTCGAGCCGACATATATATACCTCTATGTATATTGAGTTCATAGTTTCAATAATTATAATTATGAACAATATTCCAGGCATGCGGCTGCCCTTCCTCCAGCTGTCTGGAGATAACAGTTACAGGGTGATGTCAGACTACGGGCTGAAATACGACAGCAGTTGGGCCACCAACGCGTACACCAACCCTGCGCTATGGCCCTACACGCTGGACTACCAGTCCACGCAGGATTGCCTCGCTCCTCCTTGTCCCAACGCCTCTATCCCCGGCGTGTGGGTCAAACCAATCATTCCATGGGTCGACCTCGACGGCAACCCTTGCTCCTTGGTACACGAGTGCTACCACTCGTAAGTAAATTTGTAATTATTTGTAATCCTGCTTCAAAACTCGCTTGACGTATTTATAAATTATGAGTCACTCCACTTTATATGTAACCTGTGGTCATGTTGTTTACGACCGTGGTCATCATTTAGTACTGACGTACTCAAAATACGTACTAGCTTACTTCAACAGTTGATTGTAAGTGCACTTATCCATTACACACATAACAACCAAACAAGCACGAGTTGCACTTTGCCTATGCGCCACGGATTTGATAACGTATTGCGCCTGACTAAAGTTACCTAGTTAGTTAGTCTTTAACTTCGAATTTCAATTACTAAAACATACAGTACCTAACCTAACACAACCTAACAGTAACACAATGCTCATGTGTCAAGCTTGTGTTCTGTTACCATCGCGCGGTTACCAAGAAAGCTTTATTTTCAGGCCCGACCGCTTCAACGAGACAGAATGGTTCCAGTTCTTCCTAAGCAACTTCGAGAGGCACTATTTCGGTAACCGAGCTCCCTTCGGAGTGTTCCTCCTCGAATCCATGCTCTACCCGTTCCCGGCTGTGCAGAACGCGCTCCAGCGATTCCTGGATGTTATCAACAACCTGGAGGACGTCTTCATGGTAAACGAGCTTAACTTTATTACAGCCTTCCAAACACATGTACAATATATTTAACTAATATCGACACCAAGAAACAAAAGGCGCCTGTCAGTCCTAGACTCAAATATTGGTGTAGTACCCAGTTACACAGCAGTGGTGGGTGACCACTACTGTTGTACTAAATATAGTTTGCTCTCGCCAGGTGACTGCTGACGAGGTCATCGAGTGGGTTAAGAACCCGGTCCCAATCAACGAGTACAGAACGCAGGCCTGTCGCCAGTTCATACCTACCACCTGTGTGGCTTCACAGTGCGAGGTCATCTCCAGCTACGACGGAGTGAGTACACGAGTTATTTTTCATATTGCAAGCTAAAGTTTTCAGTTAGAAAATGCGCAAGTTTGGTGATTGTACAGGAAATGATTTCCATTTAGAATAGCGAAAAAATGTTAATTGATTATAAAAATTGTTTCAGAGAGAATATGAATTTGAATCGTGCAATGTGTGTCCGCGTGTCTACCCGTGGCTCGGCAATCCCCTGGGCCAGTAAACTAAAATAAAAACTGTTTTTCTTATATATTAATAAAAATTTATTTCTATTATCTTGTCACTATTATTTTTATCTCTTATCCTTTCTTTAACCTTCAAGTGCTAACGAGTTTTTTGGACTATTTAAAACGGCTTTCAAGCGCACAGTACAATAATCATTATGGAAGATTACAATTTAAGCGACATTAGAAAATGGTAAAACGTAAAAAGTTCTCATTGACCGAGTCCGATTCCAAATTCGTAGAGTATATATCTCACACAAAAGTTTTCGACCAAAATGATAACTGTCAATTAATGTCAAAATTAAATTTTATTAAATCACTAGCGACCCGCCCCGGCCTCGCACGGGTGCAATATGCATGCATTATACATATACACCTTCCTTAAGAATCACTCCTTCTATTAAAAAAAACCCCATAGCAGCGCCATCTATTGATTATTTACTCAACCCAATCGAAAGGTATCGACATCTGTTAGAATAATTTGGAGTTAACAGATAATTGTGACTGTCAAATAATAACAGACAAATAATTAGCAATAAATTAAAATTGCGACAATAATTTGAGATTTAAACTATCCTATCTCTCAAGTTGGATCGAACTGAACATGGTGTGCGAATTTTATTATAATCGGTTAAGTGGTTTAGGAGTCCATTGAGGACAAACATTGTGACGCGAGATTTATATATTAAGAAGATTTGATTTTCATAAACATCTAAATGAAATTTCTCAAATATTGAATACTAGCTTTTACCCGCGGCTTCGCTCGCGTCACAAAAGGATAAAAGTAGCCTATGTGATATATACCAATACACACAGCGCCATCTATACCAATACTTTGGTTTTCCCTCGGATAAAAATTATTATTATATTATTTAATCCGGACTTTGAACTTTACGTCTGCAAAAATTCAAAGCATTCGGTTTAGTAGTTACGGCGTGAAAGCGGAACAAACAAACGAACAAACAAACTCACTTTCCCAACGATCCTCAAACTCCTAATCCCCAAAAGGCCGGTAACGCACTTGTAATGCCTCTGGTGTTCCAGGTGTCCATGGGCGACGCCGATAGCTTACCATCAGGTGATCCGTCTGCTCGTGCATAAATAAATAAAATAGTTCAAGAAATGACCGATATCAAATGTAAATAAAAATGTCAAAACGACTTGTAAAATGATAGATAGAAAATCGAAAATCTGAAAATGACACGCCTAATGTAAAAATTACAATTAAATCTCAAAATAAAATGCAATGCAATAAAATAAATTGCAATGTTAAGCAAAAACTGAGTGGTAAACTATGGTATATTCTCCGTGCAATTTTTTCGCCCATGTCCGTAGGACAGACACCGACTACATTGGACCAGCGGAGTCTGGTCAAACACCTTGACGTGCTGCAAGTCGACATAAATTCTGCCAGCCGTGGTCAGCCTCTCCCACATCCGGGGTGAGACCTGGAGGACGACGTGGTTCTCGAGGGAGTTCTGCGCCTTTCTCCGGTATTTGATGGTCACGGCCGACTCCTCGGCTGACAGACCCTCCAGCAGGCGCGCGTTCTACGTCTTGAGAGCGGCCTCTCTGTATTGTAGGCCAGAAGGTCCCGGAAAATTACGAGTGGATTCCGCTGTCGTGCGTTTTCCACCCGCAACTGCCCGTCGGCTCTGAGCTGCGCCGTCATTCTATCCAACTCCTCCTTGCTGCCGCAGCTCAGCACCACCCTCTGGTCCTTGACTTTTCGGACCTTATCAAGCTGAAGGCCGCTCCTTCGCATTCAGCGCCTGACGGACCCGACCCACAACATCGGCGCTGGTCTCCATGGTGTCGCCGGAGGACACAAGTGCTTTTCGGCTTCGACAGGAAGTCCGCCTAGGAAGGCACTTCTGCTCTCATCTCGGGGACCTGTCTCCCGATCTCCCGGGTTGCGGACTTGAGCTCTTGCATTTATGCGAGAAGCTCCTGGCCATTGTGTCCTTCGGCGGCAGGCGCCGCGACCATACTCCGCTGGTCAACTAAAGCCTTCCTCAGTTCCGCCATCTGCACGGTGGCCACTCTCAGCAGTTCACCGTGTTCCGCTTCCGTTCCATTTTTGTGAGGAGTTCGTACTCTTTGCCCACAATTTTGGGGGCATCTAGACCCGCGACCTCTCCGCGCACAGGGAGCCTCTGACTTTCAGACTCCTTAACCAGTTGGTAGAGGCGCTCAATGGCTAGTGTCGCCTGGGTCTTGATCTCCGTTTTGAGGTTTCTTGCGAGACCCAGTTGACATTTGGCCTGTTTTAGCCAGTATCGCGCCTCCACTGTCCGGTTCTCGAATGTTCGAGTTGGCTGAGGAGAATTCGGAGAAGGCGCGAGACCAGATGACCTACGCTCTCGCTGTTTGGCAGGGGCCAGGCCATGCCGGACATACTTTGGCGGGACCGGGCCGCGCTGTTCGTTTGTTGGCATCTTTTCGGTGTCGGGAAACAGACACCGGATTGTGTTAGGAGGAGCCGGCGACTCGGGAGTGGTATCGTACATGATGTGGGTGTGGTGAGGAGCACCTGACTATGCTGCTGAATCCCTGTAAAGAAGGGATACAGGTGTCAAAGATATATGGTTTTTGCCCTGTAAATGGGGGACTGTCAATAACTAAGGGGGGAAGTAGTATATATAACAATAATTCCCTGTATAGGGGGGGGGGTCATATAAATGAATTATAGCTTAATTGTCTAATAATCACAATAAATTAATAATGTTATCACTTAGTTAAATTAAAGCTAACAGTTTTATAGAAACCATTTTGGTTTTCGCTTATGTCTTGCGTCCAAAGTATAAATCGGACGAAGCGGAAACCCGGAAAAATGAAATAACCGTGATAGGGTCCGTCAAATTAGCAAAATATTGCTACTTCCGCAGCAAAGAGGGCCCGTGCTGTTTCGACAGCAAAAGGGAGGAAACTGGCGGCTCCCAAAACGGCGGCGGTTACGGTGACCATCACCCCCGAGGCCGCCGAAAGGGGCGAAACATATGACGCGGGCTCGTGCCCATGCCGATCCCACCCAGTTGGGGATTGGGGCCGTCTCTTGCCGCCGCACTCAAACCGGAGCTCGAATTTTCGAGTTTCCCGGGGCATTGGGTTCTCAAAATGCGGACCTCTTTGCAACAAAATTGCGCGAGGGCATCGCGGACGTGGCAAAGGTCGCCAGGCCAGTCAAGTCCGCGACTTTAGAGGTCGCCAACTGGTTAAAACAAAGGGGCGGCACCGAATTGGGTTCAGTTCAGCCGTGGTTCGGGTACTTGAAGAGCAACCCCTGCGCTGCTTCAAGTGCTTTGGCATAGGGCACACCCGCACAATGTGTCCGTCCACGGTGGAGAGGGCGGACACATGTTACCGCTGCGGGAAGCAAGGACACATGGCGGCATCCTGCGATGCTGTCACGCCGCACTGTGCGGTCTGTGCCGCTAGTGGTCGCCCAGCGAACCACATAATGGCTGGGAGGAAGTGCAATCCCCCCATCAAGAAGGGAAAAATGCAGGCGACAAATCGACCCGCCACTGCTGCTGCCGCCGCCGACACTCCAGTCGCGGACACCGACGTGGGGGATGCGATGATCGAATAATGGGGCCCAATCATCGCATTTTACAGGCCAACACCAACCACTGCAGAGCGGCCCAAGACCTGCTGGTGCAGTCTATGGCAGATTGGTTGGTGGACGTGGCGGTAGTCGCTGAGCCCTACTCAATCCCTGACCGTTGGTTGCACTTCTGCCCTCATCTCAGTGACCTGTCTTCCGATCTCCCAGGTCGCGGACTTGAGCTCCTGCACTTCTGCAAGAAGCTCCTGGCCGTTGTGTCCCTCGGCGACAGGCGTAGCATTTATTCTCCGCTGGTCCTCCAGCGCCAATTTCAGCTCCCCTATTTGCACGGCAGTTGCCTTGAGCAGCTCTCCGTGTTCCGCCATTTTTGTGAGGAGTTCGTCCTCTTTGTCCACCATTCTGGGGGCCTCCAGATCCGCAACCCTTTCGACCTCAGGGAGCCGCTGATGTTCGGACTCCTTCACCAGTTGGTAGAGGCGCTCAATGGCTAGTGTCGCCTGGGTCTTGATCTCCGTTTTTAAGGAGGGTTCGCTCGGGTCTGTTTCTGGTCGGACGGGGAGCCACCCATGCTCGCCGTCCGCAGGCCCGCGCTTACGGTGGCCGGAGATCGTCCCGCGATCCCCGACGCCCGGTGTGTCCTTCGCGATGGCTGGGTTGCGAGGAGGCAGCACTTCGCTGCCTCACGCGTCCCGCCTCCTCCTTAGCTAGCATGACTGCTTCGCAAAAGGAGGAGACGGCATCCCAATCCCCCTCGCTCCGCATCATGGCCTGCACTAGGCCCGGACGCGAGAGGTCGCCATCGCCGATCACTTCCCTGAGGACACGGCGGTGCTCAGCCCACGAAGGGCATTCTCCCACCGTGTGTTCCACCGTGTCCTCAGGGCGGTCCTCGCAGTGATGACACCCGGGCGTTTCCTCCCGCCCCATCAGACACAGGTACCTCCCGAAACTTCCATGTCCGGTGAGGACCTGCGTCAGGCGGTAGGTGAGGACGCCGTAGCGTCTCTCAAGCCACTCCTCAAAGAGGGGACTTACCGCTGCGATGGCAGCGAGCCCAATTTTTATCGGTATAGGTAGATTTTGAGCAAAGTTAATGTATGGAGAAACTGAAAACGTAAATTTTGAAAATTTTTGTGCTCCGATCGGGGCGTGCGATACGTCGGGAGAAGCGTCTCGGCGCTGGCCGTCCAACCGAGTGAAAATCCCGGGTTGGTTTGCTGAAAGATTTTGAAGTTTTGAATGAAAAACGAGTTTTTTCACCAAGTTTTAGTCAATTTCAGCGATTTTTCGTGAAACGTCGGGAGTTAGTGAGTCAAAAACCTATCCAAATCGTAGAATATATGTTGCTGTAGCTATATTAAAAATTTTGTCGTCGTAGGTCAAATACGAAAAAAGTTTAAAAATTTTGAGTTAAATATTTTGGTCCAAACTAGGTTTAGGGGTGGAAATTAATTCGGGGGTTGAGCCCTCGACTATAAAAAGTACCGAAATGGTTATTGGGAGCTTAGAGGAGATGATAAAAACTAAAAACTGCTCCGAAATCGGTTATTTGGTTTCCAAGATATTTCCGGTTAGGTTAGGTTAGGTTAGGTTAGGTTAGGTTAGGTTAGGTTAGGTTAGGTTAGGTTAGGTTAGGTTAGGTTAGGTTAGGTTTTTTTTTTTTTTTTTTTTTTTTTTTTTTTTTTTTTTTTTTTCCAGCAGGAGGGGAAATCCTCATGGAGACTCACACCTCCCCACGAATAGAGAGGTGTGAGTACTCCCGGACTCTTACCGGCTAAAACCCCTCCTGCTGTGCCGAGGTGCTCCTCTGACATGGTCAGAGACCTATTCTGTTTGAAATGTAGGTATTTTTGCCAAAATTTTAATTTTTAATTGTACTTATATAAAAGATATAATAAGTTTATAATAAAATATAATATATAAATATAATAATATCGTCGACGCTACTGTCATATATTATTCTAATATATATACTAAGCGCCCCGTTCTTCGTCTCTCCGTCGGGGTATTGTAATTTTGTACTCGTGTTCTCCGTCTTTTGTACGTCCGTGTTCGCTTTAAGCGCCCTGCCATGCGTAGCATGACATGGGTCGGTTATGCAGGCTCAGCGGTCTTCCGTTCCAGGATGGTCTGAACTACGAGCACTTTGTGATGCCCGACGAAGAGCCTCGTCATTACTAGTTTTGGCGGCGTTTCTGGCGTTTGCGGATTTCACTACCATCACTATGAAGTCGATGAAGTCCGCCCTACATTTCTTGTCCTTGATTAGAGTCGGTAGTGTGGCCTGCAGCACCCTTTGGTCGATTTTTGTCTCCAGGGATATCCGCGCTCGCTCGTGTTGCGGACACTCCACCAGTAGATGAGGGAGGGACTCTGTGACCCGGTCATCGCAGACGCACGATGGGCTCTCTTTACACTTGAAGCGTACTAGGTATTCCGAGAACCCACCGTGCCCCGTCAACGCCTGTGCTAACTCTCTGGTCATTGTTAGCTTCTTCACGGTTGCGTAAGCTTCTACGGCATTGGGGAAAAACAGCCTTGTCGTCGACGCCGTGGTGCCAGTCCTGTACCTATGATCCCACTCGCCAAGGGACTCCAGACGTATCATCTTTTTGGCGAATGAGACCGGGCACCGATCATAGTCTGGTTTCTTTTTTGACCCCAGGGCAGCCTCCTTTGCCAGCACGTCCGCTCTTTCGTTGCCGTCCAGTCCCACATGGGCTTTTATCCAGAATAGAGAGACGCTCTTGCCCTGGCTCGCGCAGCGGCGCAGGGCGTCTCTCGTTTCTACAGCTAGGGGGTGAAGGGCACTGTGGTTCACAATAGTTTGGAGCGCCGCCATAGAGTCGCTGTAGACGGCATGCGAGTTGTTCCTCCCCTTAAGGATTTCCCCCATTGCCTCTTTTATGGCCAGCAGTTCAGCCTGGTAGACGGTGCAGTGTGACGATAGCGCTAATTTCCGGGATTTGGTCTCTGTATCCTGGGTCCATACTGAGTACGCCGCTCCGACTTTCCCTTCAATTTTGCTACCGTCGGTGAATATGCGCACGGCATAGTTGCTGTGGCTTCGGTAGTGTTCCTCGTCTACCAGGTGTCGCAACTCCATCTCATGCTGTTCACTGGGATGGGGGCTTTCCATTGCCGGTGCCATCTTCTCAACCTCCCGATCCCCAAGTATCGACCGGTGTACTCCCCTCTTGGCCTTATATAGGGTCGAGACTTCCCTGATTCGAATATCGAGGGGTAGTACACCAGCCAGCACCAGAGCGGAGTTCAGGGAGACAGTACGGTAGGCTCGACAGAGCTTCTGTGCAAAGCTCCGCTGGACCGCGTTTAGCTGCTTCCGGACTCCCAGCTTGTTGGTCGCGGGTGCCCATGCTGCCGCCGCATAGAGGAGTATAGGTTCCACCGCAGCAGTGTATATGCTCCTGATGATGTCCGGATGGAGACCCCAGCTGACCCTAGCCGCTCTGGCCAGCTGCTTGTACACGCCGACAGCTTTGGCGCATACGTTTTTAACGTGAGTGTTAAACGTTAATTTGCTGTCGATCGTGAGACCAAGCAGCTTGATTTCGTTTGACATTGTTATGTCGGTACCGCCCATCCTCAGGCGTGGTGTGTCGTACTTCAATTTTCGCGTCACGGTCATAGCCGTGGTTTTATGCGGCGCAAATCTGAGTTTATTTCTGACACCCCACGCCCGGACATATTTGAGGGCTCAATTTTGGCAGCTGTGTCCCCATCGAACACCATCACGACGTCATCCGCGAACGCCTGGCACCTATACTCCTCTCGCTCCATCGTTCTAAGCAGAGGATCCAGAAGCAGATTCCATAGTATGGGCCCGCCTATGGACCCCTGCACGCAGCCTTTCTCGGTTTTCCGCCGGTGTTCCACACCCAAGTACCTCACCGCCACACTCCTCTCGCTCAGATAGCTGTCCATGACCCTCCTCAAGTTTATCGGACACTTTTCCTCAGCCAGTCTTAGCTTAATGGCTGGCCACCATGCGCTATCGAAGGCTCCCTCTATGTCCAGAGACACGATCACGATCAGCTTCTTCTCATCCAGCTTTGTTCGGATGTGCTGAACCAAGTCGTAGAGGGAGTCCTCGGTGCTCCTCTGTGGCATGAAGCCGTACTGGCGAGTACTCATCCTGGGTAGTGTGTAGAACTTGAGTCGGGCCACCAACATTTTCTCGTACACCTTCCCTAGTACAGGCAATAGCCCAATCGGCCTATATGATTTTGGGGCGGTGTAGGAATCCTTTCCGGGTTTTCGAAGGATTACCACGGTAGCCTCCTTCCATGAGCGAGGAAAGTAGTGGCAAGCGAGACACCTGTTTAGCAGTCCCAGGAACAAGGCGGGGTCATTGCTGACGGCCTGCGCACAGATGTCCGCCGTCAAGCCGTCCGGACCGGGGGCCTTCTTGGGGTCGAACGATGCGAGCGCTCTTTTTAGTTCATCGGGGCGAAAGGGTGGGTCGCTAGGTTGTTCCGGGTCCCCATCATTGATTCCTTCCGCCCTCCAACGATTGAGTCCCTGCTCCTCGCTGTCCTCCGCCGTATCATCCGGTGGGTAGAATGTCTCGGCCAACAGTTCGGCCGATCCCATCGCATCCAACACCCTCCCTTCCTTTTCCAGGGGGAGATCCTCCTCTCTTTTTGTTGTTCTGCCTATGACCCTGTATATTCCCTGCCACAGACCTTCGGAGGTTTGCTTCTCACAGAAGTGCTTCCAGCTCTCGACCTGTGCTTTTGCTGCTTCGTGCTCATACTTTTTCTTCTGTTTCAGGTACTCCTCGACGACCACGGCTCTACGAACGGGTGCTGCACAGCGGATTCTCCTCTTTTTGGTGGCGACGTCCTTCTTCAACCCGGCGAGTTCATCGGACCACCACGGCATTGTGAGATTTTGTTTCGATTTCTTTTTCGGAATGCTACTGTTTGCTGCTTCTACTAATATTAGAGTGTATGTGCTTATGGCTTGTTCTAGTATGTTTTTGTCATTTATGGTTTCTATTTCCTTTATTTTTAATTTGTTTGGCAGCAATTGAGACAGTTTCGCATGAAATTGTCTCCAATTAGCTTTTTTGGTATTGTAGATTCTGGTTGTCCTGTTAATAATTTGTCCTTTTTGTTTTTCTAATTTTAATTGAAATTCAATGCCGTTGTGATCCGACCCCGTCAGGTCCTCCAAAACTCGCCAGCCGTCTACCAATACCAGCATGTCCGCCGTGCAGGCAGTGACATCGACGCAACTAGTGTAGCGTCGGTGTCCCCTCACCACGTCGAAGGTCGGAGTTTCTCCTCTGTTAAGTATTTGCAGTCCCAGCTGATCGAGAGCTCCAAGCACTTCCTCTCCTCTGTCATCGGTCCTGCTGCTTCCCCACCAGATATTCCAGGCATTTACGTCGCCCGCCACGATGAGCCCCATGGGCCCCAGCTTGCTTTCTACGCCGCGGAGGTGCTCCAGGTATGGCCCTAGGGGAGTTTCTGGTTCGAAATAAAGGGAAACCAGCGTGATCCTCCAGGCGTGGGTTCGGATTCCCACCACAACGATGTTGTGTGTGGTGAGTTGCGGGTACTGCGTGACTTCTATGTCTGCGTCGAAGACGGCAATTGCCGCTTTTATTTTCCCTTCTCCTCTGTCAGCGCTCTGGAAGACCCTTACGCCCTGGTATCCCCGCATTCTCCCTTCTCGTCCTATGTAGGGCTCCTGGAGCAGAGCCACGGCGCAGCCGCGTTTTTCAGCCTCTATCAGGAGCTCATTCGTGGCCAGCTTACTACGCTGTAGGTTTGCCTGCAGCACCTTGTACCCAGTAGTGGCAGCAGGGACCACCTTAGCAATACGCTACCGAGGCGCGTGCCAATGCATCCCACTTTAGGCGGATCGGGCACTCGTTACTAAAAACGTTATGATCCACCTTTGTACATTTCGCGACGTGACAGTTTCTGCACGTCGCTGTTTTTCCCTCTGCGTGGGCGGGGCAATTGGCCTTCAAATGTGCACCTCCACAGTGGTTGCACAGGTCGACCGATTCTGTGCAGGTCTTTCTTCCATGCCCATAGGACATGCATCTGCTGCATTGAACCAGCGGAGACTGGTCCAGCACCTTAACGTGCTGAAGGTCAATAAATAGCCTGCCGGCCGCCGTTAGCCGCCCCCACATCCTTGGTGATACCTGGAGGATGACGTGGTTCTCTAGTGGGTTCCGCGCCCTCCTCCGGTAC